>PVIU01008222.1:0-85037 GCA_004026605.1 Ondatra zibethicus | reverse complement strand
GCCAGGAGGGATGGGGGTGGGCCTTGGACTTCCAACAGGGCAGGGCACCATGCCCTCTTTCAAGGAAGAAGGGGGAGGGAGGAGGGGTGGGGGGGTAGTGGGAGGGGACCGGGAGAAGGGGAAGAAAGGAAAAAAAAATTTTTATTTCTTTAATTATGTTCTTGAATGGAAAAAATAAAACAAAACAATGTATGGAAAATAAATAAATAAATAAATAAACAAACAAACAAAATCTTAATGGTTTCTCATAATAAGCATTTTCTGTTCAGGTCATACACTCAGTGCAAGGGTCTGGGAATTCTTCAGCATGACTTCTTATTCAGGGACCAGGCAGATGGTATACCCACCTCCTGAGTACTGCTGATCATTACAGAAGAAAAGGGGGCTTTGGACAATGTACTCTGGTTCTTAAAAAGTGCCTCCAAAACTGACATGTCACCTTCACCCATTTCTATTACCCAGGGAAGGCACATGCACAACTAACTCCCAGAGGTCAGGAAAGTATAATTTGGTCAATTCTACTAGCACGTAGGAGGCTCCAGGAATATTTACTGAGAAATACCTATAATTGCACTAAGGGCTTGGGAAATAGCTAGCCCATTGGTGGTATCAGGAATCCTATGCTAATTAAAAAATGAAGATGATCTTTTTAAAGTTATAAATAAATGGTAAACCCTTGTTCAATATGCATGTGATTGTGCCTCTCAGTGCAAGCTCCCTGGGCGTAAGGATTTTATCAAACGCTTACATCAATTTGATGTGTGTAGGAGCTTTAAATCAGACAGACTCAGCTCCTTGATTTATTTGTTGTATGGATTTATTGTTTTTGAGGTAAAAATCAGAGCATTCCAGCTCCTAGCAATCTCCCAAAGCCTACAGTAGACAGAGAATTGTAGCTAATTTTTACTGATTTCTCCTGGAATACAAAATCAAAATTTATGGCCTTGGCAGTGGCCAGATCATTACCTCTCGACATAATTATTTCCTCTTTTTACCCATGCACACAACTAGACATTAACTGTGCCATGTTAGTATAGGACTGAAATAAGACAGATGTGCCCCCAAGCTAAGCATCATCCAGTGCAGGCAAATGTGGTGACCTCAGAAGATGTGTTGAGGCTCATAGCGTCATAAGACCGAGGAGCCTGGATCTCTTAATTATTGCTTGAAGGGAAACCATCTGTCAACCAGAAGCAACCATTTGGAATCTTACTTAAACAAGAACATTTTGACATGTTTGATTCTTTTTTCCTTTTTTGGCATGATTGTTACAGCAGCCAGCATTTCTTTAACTGTTATAGATGTCTCTAGTTTTTGACAAGGACTTGCTTAGCTCTTTGAAGAGATCATTTGTTTGTATACATGGTAGAAGGTTCTCTAAGAACAGAACAGAAGCAGTGTGAGGAACCCACCACATGCTGCAAACACCCACTATGACAATAGCGCCAGCCTGGCCATTGACCCCAGAAGATTCTGTTAAATTGTATGAGATTTGTCAGGCAGTTGAACATTAACTCATCAAAGCGTGTTTTGACTAACAGGCAATGTCTACAATATGAGAAAGCATGGGCGGGGGGAGCTGTGAAGAGATCAGGAACAGCAGACACACCTGGGAACCTCATTGTCAGTTCTAGCCCTGCCAACCTGATGTGGTACTTTGAAGAAGCCCCCTGGTTTCCAACTTCTTCTCTTTGTTCCATGTTTCCTTATAGATTTATTTCAGATGTCACTTCCTCCTGAGATTCTTTCCTAACCCCGCTGATGGGTATTTTGGTAATGGATCCTTTGTCTCAATGCTCCCACAGAGGACCACTGAGCTTTGGTACCACCCTTGTGTCTCCCCACCTAAAATGGATACTTTAAGGGTATGTTCTCCGTGTCATCTTTGTTGTTGACCCTCTAGTATTTAGTCCAAGATCTGGCATACCAGAAGTATGTGGAATACATTGGCAACCAATTTGACTGAGATGCTTATATCCTACATTAGCAATAAGTACCCTAGGGTACTATGTCACAAAGGGTAAGATCCGAGTTGAGACTTAGGGGAAGGGAGAAGGTAGTGCCCCAAGTAGAAGACACCACATGTATAGGGACTTGTCCTGGTTTTGGTACATCCTTAATAACCTAGTCGAATGGGCTAGAAATCTGTTGAATCTTGGGTGGTAGAGGCTATAGGCCTTTCCACAAAGACACTCAGAGAAGTAGGATTTTACACTGTTGCCCCAAGAGTCCTGTTGCCTCAGGAGCAGTCTAGCTGCTGTCCTCCTGCTGTGGCTGTCATCAGTAATGTCAGTGTCTAGAGGATGAAATAAATAAATAAAGCTGCATTACTATCAGCTCTATTAGAAACACAGGAAATAAATTAATGTTGGCCAAATGGGAAAAGAAAAAAATCAATAGGGAAAGAAATATTATTTTTAATCTTCCGAGAAGGCTTTTATAAACAACAGAAAGGGGAAAAAATAAAAACCGTGAAAAAAGATCTGCCATCCTCCTTTTAACCCTTATTTATTATCACTCACTCTACATCATCTGAACTGCATGATAATTTAAAATTTCATTTTAATTTCAATGAATCATATAATTCAGCCTCGCCTTTCACAGCATTTTTCCCCCTGCAAAAAAATATAAAATGTCTCTAAAGGAAATACAGCTAGGGGTGGGAAGAAAAGGGTGAGAAGTCCTGTAACCTTCTAGGGCAGTCATTTAATTTCAGAGATTAAAAGGTCTGTGCACAAATATGATAACACTAAAAGTAACCAACAGGGACGATGTTCATGTTCCTTAGTGGCTCGGACTCTGCATGGCCATTTGTGTTCTCATATGAATTCCAGCTATTTGAGTCATTTTGGTTGTCTTGGAAGCACATTCCTTCATTTGTTTCTACATGTTTGCTGTACTCCAGGGCTAATCTTCCCTGGGACTTGGCCTTCAACATTATCTGAGATAGCTCCAGAATCTAAGAAAACTACTCCTGTCAGTTGTTAACATTCATTGAGTGCATACTTAGTCCCAGACATTGAAATAAGGTAGAAATTGCCTTTTGCTATTTATCTGTGAGAAAGGGAGTATTAGTGTCCACATTATACAGAAGGAAAACCCGAGATTGAGAGGTTAAGAAACTTCTGTACCCAGCATCAGGTATCTAGGAAACAGAGCTGGAGCCCAAGACCAGAAGATACCCAGCTCTGTGCATCTAGCCTCATGAAGAGGCCTGATTCATAGAGAGAGCTTGACTTTTGTCCTTCCATGGTGCCACGCAGGTTCCCACAAGTGAGATCACCTGTACTCCATCTCTTCCTCAATTGATTTTCCATCAAGAATCCAAAAGAAAGGAAACTTGCACTGTGTGGCCAACAGCTGTGGAGTGAACCCGATGGATCTTCACTTTGCCTTGCAGCCCCCATTTAGGGCTCACTGTTTGGGCCATGGCTCCTGTCTTCCCATATTGTTGGTGATGAGTAAATCTAGGGTTATCTGTGATAACAGCTACCCGGGAAGCATGCCACTTGGCTGAGTTGGTCATCTAGCTACATGTTACTATGATCCTTTCATTTATTGGTCATTTAGCTACATGTTACTACGATCCTTTCATTTATTCATCCATACTCTGTTAGACAGAATAGATTGTCACATCACCTAACAGAGCACTCTCCAAAGCACCAACAAAATATTACATCTCTGTGACCCATACCCAATACAAGCTGGCTTAGGGCTTCTACTTTGATTTCATCCTGACATGTGCCCGACTCCCACAACAGGGGAAGGGACATGGCGAAAGATGCGCTATCTCATAAAGGTCCTACCTAGAGGTAGTTCAAGTTACTGTGATATCTCATTGATGAAAGAAAATCACATGACTAATAATTCTGGGAAACACACGAACCTATGTGAAAAGCCCCAGTGATGGTCAGGCGCCATTCCTGGTACTGTGAGTATTAACCTGGCTATATTGCAAAGCCACTGAGGGGCTTCACAGGACAGGTATGACTTAATTTATGGTTCTGAAAGATCTCTTGGCTGTTCTGAGCAAAGCCATCGGGGGCAATGGTGTTAATAGAGTGACTCCTCAGAACTATAGTGTCAGCCTAGTGGGCTCTCTCTCTCTTTCCCTCTTCCCCTTCCCTCCGGGAGCAGAGATGAGTGTAAAGATTGCCACCTTCCGGTCCCCTGATGCCACTACTTTGCCATCCACCATCAGGTGAGCCCTGACACAGCAGGTTCTTCACAAGATGTGTGCCTTCCATTCTACATAGCCATGGCTGGTGAAAGAAGATGGATATCCCCTGGAGTTCTTTAATTCAAGAACGTGGAATATCGCAGAACGAGTGAGCAGAGCCCAGGTGAAGCCCTTTGTGTTGGCAGAGAACCATCTGTATTTGATCTTCACGTTTCTCTCTAACCATGATTGAGGAAAATAAATTCTTTGCTTTTGAAAAAATTTTAAAAAGCTCCCAGACATTAATCCCGGACATTAATTTGCTTAATGCTGCCCTGTCACAGATGGCAGGTTTCTCCTGACACGTTGGCACCAGAGATGGCAGAAGGCACCTCATATATTCGTGTCAGGCTTCATTGGCAGTGGCGTTTGTCAAGAGTTGCTCAACTGACAACCACGAAACACCAGGTTGTCTACCTGGAACCACCTGTTGTAGCTGAGCCTCTCACGCGTCCATCTGTCATCTGGGACTGGTATGTTTCAGCTGAAATGAGCCCAGAACAAATCTGTACAGACGTAGATATCCAAATTACTTCTCAGACCGATCTTCCACGATGAAAACCGACTCTGGGAGATTTCGTGTAATGGGTTTTCTCGGGATGTGCAGTTGCTTTTTCAGGTCTTGCCCAGGTGTCAGTCCAGGAGGCCCAGGAGAGGGCCCTAATTCAGGTACTACACATGATTTCAGGTAGGATCCTTTTTTTGCTGTTTCTGAATCTCGGGAGTTCAAGGTTATCTGGAGACAACACCCTCTCCCCCATGCACGTGCACAAAAAATAGACAGACCTCTTTAACATCTGTCCAAAGCTCAGTTTGACATTTTCTTGCATTGAACCTGAGTTAGTATGGAAACAACACCAGTGAAGGTGAAACTCATGGAGAATAAGAAAGACAGCCAGTTTGTAAGCCTGCCGCTCTGAGAAGCACTGCACAATGAACACAGTGCCTCTTTAATTTTCATTTTATCTTTTGAACAAGTGACATTTTCATGCTTTAAAAATAAAAGTAATGTACCTGTGAGACTCAGGTGATAGTCATTTTGCTTTATTTCTGTCTTGAAATAATTTTAGATTGGCACAAACATTACAGAGTATGGAGTTTCCAACAGAGTCAGCCTACTCCTTCTATAGTCCATGCATATTACAGAACCACAGGAAATCTGTCAAAATTAAACCATGAACTAGTCAGGTCCTATTGACTGAGGACTTTGTTCATACCTCACCATGATTTTCCACTCACATCCTCTTGTCGGATTCAAGATCCAGTCTAGTGTTTATATGCATTTGGTTTACTTATCCTCTTTATTTCTTTAGTTTTCTCTGCTCTGTCGCAGTACTTCTGAGTTTCCTTGTTTGCCAGGTTCTGCTGTTTGTCTGTGTTTAGGATTAGAATGGAGTTAGGGTTTGAGGGAGAATCTCTCTTAGGGATATCAGTACACCAGTGGTCATCTCTGGGTTGCTGTGGCTGTTGTCTTCTGGGGTGGTTGCCATGAACTGACTGTATTTTTTTTGTTCCTTTCTGTATCCTATGGATACATCCAGCCCAAGTCCTGGAGAGGGACATAAAGTTCTGCCTTGTAAGGCAGGAAGTGTTTATGTGTACTACTGGGAATTCTTCTGCATGGAAAGCCTGTCCCTTGCCAATTCAACACTTTGCATTAACATGGACTTTAGGAGATTAATTTATTTGTGAGGTTATAATCTAATACTAATGGAAATTTTCTTACTCAGAGCATTGTAGCTTTGGTCATGGATGCTCCTTCTGATTGGTTCCATGGTTCTTTGACATGACCCCATCCTTTGGTTTTCTTCTTCTGATTTTTTTCTTAGTTTCTGAGTTAATAAGACACTCTGTACTCGTTTTGTAGTTTCTTTCCCTCAGTCAAAATGTCATTTATTTCCCTTAGGAGTCTTGGTTCATTTTCTCAGAGAATGGAGTTTGGAAACCAAATTCTGGGCAGTGGATGAGCTTGTTGCTGGCTAGGTATCACTGCCTTTAGTCCTATTCAGAGAACAGAGCTAGACCCTGCCCCCTTGCTCTTTCTCCCCAAATCAGGAGTTCAGTTTACATCCCTGACTTAGACCCAACACCACAGGGTTTATTAATAGCCACTCACCTTCATTTATGTGTGATTCCTTTCTCTGGCGGTGAAAGAAAATGACTCCCATTACTTTATTTACTTATTTTGTTCTATTCTCTCACACACAGCTTTGGGATTGCTCATCCATACAATTATAAAAAAAAAACACACATCAGCCATAGCACAGTGTTTGTGAAGAATATGTGTTCTGCTTAGTCTTAAGGTCAAGTTAGGACCCTTCTTCCCAGAGTGTCTCAGGTAAGGCCCTCTTTATCCTACCTTGTTCAGCACAGCTCTGTCATACGATGGCACAGTCAGGTTTGCGTTGTCTGTCTGAGTTCTGTCCTAGGATTTCACAGCCTTCTGGTCTAGTGTTTTTAAAATTAGCACACAGTGGGCTTCATGGTTGGGGTCCAATGCTTTTGACAAATGCATCCCTCACTCTAGGACCATACAGAGTTGAGATGCCCTCTAACCCTCTGAAGTTACCCCAAACAACTGCTGATTTGTTTTCCATCCCTGTAATCTTTCTAAAGAACCCATAATGTTTTTTATCCTGATGGTGGCTACTCATCACAAGGACTTAGAGACAGAATCAAAAGAGACAAAGTAGCAAGGCAGTGGTGGTGCACATTAAAAATAATTATTTATTTAAAAAACTATCTTTTCTCATTGTACATACCAATCGCAGTTCTCACTCCCCTCCTCCTGCTCCCTTCACCCTCTCCCCTATGCCACCCTCCATCCACTCCTCAGAGAAGGTAAGTCTTCCCATGGGAAGTCTACAGAATCTAGCACATTGCTTTAAGGCAGGATCAAGGCCCTGCCCACTATATCTAGGCTGAGCAAGGTATCTCTCCAAAGAGAATAGGTTCCAAAAAGCCAGTACCTACCTCAAGACCCAGCAATACCACTCTTGGGCTTATACCTAAAGGATGCTCAATCATACTAGAAGGACATTTGTTCAACTATGTTCATAGTAGCATTATTTGTAATCTAGGAAACAACCTACTTGCCTTTCAATCAAAGAATGGTTAAAGAAAATATGATACATTTATACAGTGGGGTACTACTCATCATTTAAAAAAAATGACATCTTGAAATTTGCGTGCAAATGGATGGAACTAGAAAAAAAAACATCCTGAGTGAGACATCCTGAGTGAGGTAACCGAGACCCAGAAAGATGAGCATGGTATGTACTCACTCATAAGTGGATACTAGCTGTAAAACAAAGGATAATGAGCCTATATAGTCCATGACCCCAGAGAAGCTAAGTAACAAGGAGAACCCTAAGAGATACATACATAGATCCCCCTGGGAAGGGGAAATAGACAAATCTCCTGAGAAAAATTGAGAGTGTGGGCAGAAGGGAAAGAAAAGGGAGAGGAGGAAGGGAGAACGGGAAGAGGGAGGAGAACTTGAGGGAACTGGATGGTTGAGATGGAGGAAGGACAGAGACGGAGAGCAAGAAAAGAGATATCTTGATTGAGGAAGGCATTATGGGGCTAGCAAGAAACCTGGCACTAGAGAAATTCCCAGGAATTTACAAAAATGACCCCTAGCTAAGACCCTAAGCAATAGTGGAGAGGGTGCCTGAACTGGCCTTGCCCTGTAGTCAGATTGATGACTATCTTAAATGTCACCATAGAACCTCCATCCAGCAACTGATGGAAGCAGATGCAGATATACACAGTGGAACACTGGACTGAGCCCCCAGTCGAAGAGTGGGAGGAATGAAAAAATAAAGAGGTCAAGAACAAAGAAGGATACCCACTGAAACAGCTTACCTGAGCTAATGGGAGCCCACCAACTCTGGCTTGACAGCAAGGGAACCAGCATAGGACCAAATTAGGCCATTTGAACATGGGTGACAGTTGTATGGCTGGGGCAGACTGTGGAGCCACTGACAGTAGCAACAGGATTTATCCCTACTGTTTGTACTGGCTTTTTGGTGCACACCTTTAACCCAAGTAATTGGGAGGCAGAGTTAGGCTGATCTCTGAGTTTGAGGCCATCCTGGTCTACACAGAGAGTTACAGGACAATCAGGGTTACACAGAGGAAACCTGTATCAAGAGAGAGACAGAGAGACAGAGACAGAAACAGAGAAAGGGAGTTGCATAGAAAGGAACACAGCAGAATGTATCTTTCTAAGTAGGTTCGAGTTGATATTGAGTCAGGAGGATAAGAGTGGCCGTGTCTGGGCTGCAGGATCACCTTTAGCGACTTCTGATAGGCATGCCACTTCTCCTCGATGATTTTCAACAGTAGGTAAAATTCTTTGACTGTGGATATAATGCTACTTCCTGCTTCCCACAGAGAGGAATCCTGTTGAATCCACCATCCCTCGGAGGATGGTGTCTTTTTCTCAGTGGCAACTGGTTCAGTCCACAAGTGCATCCAGAGACTTTGGTGCTGAAGGAAGCCATTGAAGAGCCTGTGACCTTCCCCTTGTTTATGTTTATCTAATCAATAGCCAAGGATGCTTTATAGTCAGCACCTGTGTTCCTGGAATGACATGGCCCTTGATGTAATGTTGGGACAAATATTTAGTTGAATACAGAGGTAAAGGGGAGTGTGGTCTTCATCCTGACAGGGACAGGAAGGCCTAGGCATCTATCTCGCTTGTTACTGAACATGTACACTGTAGGAAGGGTGAAAGCTGTCTGTACTCAGTGCTGCCACGAGTATAATAGGATGGTTTTATGTCAAGGGGGGAGGCACATTTATTACATATGTCTCTTGCTCCAAGCTGCAGATGAGAGAAATCCTCTAATCTCACTCAGTTTTAATCCTGGATTAAGGCAGATCTGTTAATAAAACACTAGTAAAATCAAGAACAGTTTGCAATTATCTTCAACTTCTATTACTTGCATTATATGGCTTCAAATACAGACACACAAGGATGGAGTCAAGGATGTTTAAAATTCCCTTCATCCTTAAAGAACAGTTCAGTAAAATTAAGAGTTCTAACAATAAAGAAAGTGTTAGAAATTTCAAGAAAGAGAAGGGAGAAAACAGAAGAGAATGTCTGCATTGGATGTTAGGATTTTCAATTTCTAGGCAAGCCACTTAAATTAGAGCTATATCATCAAGCAATGCTGGCGGGAGGGGAAGGCTGAGAGTGTTTTGATGGATGTACTGTGTGAACTCAGATACAGCTGAACAGGCTTGCATCCTCCCTCCAACCTGCACAGAAGGACGGATTAACTGGACAGACAATTATTTTCTGGGCAAGACAGGGAGAATCAGCTATCCTTGTTCATGGACTGTACATGCAGGATCCACCAATAAAGAGTGTCACAGACCTGGTCAGCTTGAGAATTGGAAGCAGTCAGTCATAGACAAATGGATGTGCTTGGTACTATGAATAGTCTGTGGCTCCAGGAAATCTTGTATACATAGCTACCTTCTTTTCATTTCTAGAGTCTGACTTGGTACTGGTATCAAGACAGGCTGCTTGAAAGGCCAGGCAGCTCTGTTCCTCAGTGCGGGCTCCATAGTCCCTGGAGGGTGCCTGGGTAGGGTAGCAATCTATTCTGATTAATTTTAATGTCAACTTGCACAGATTATATCATCATGGTAGGAAGCCTCACCTGAAAACTGTCCTGATTGCTTTAACTGATGTGAGAAGATTTGGTGTAGGAGGTCCTTCTGTATTTGTGTTGCTTTCATTGGTTAATATAGAAACTGCTTTGGGCCTGGTGATAGGGTAGGCGGGAAGAGAGAATTGAATGCTGGGAGGAAGAAAGCAGAGTCAGAGAGCCATGGAGTCACCAGAGTCAGACATGCTGAATATTTCCCAGTAAGCTACGACCTCGTGATGAACACAGATTATTAGAAATGGGTTGAATCAAGATGTGAGAGTTAGCCAATAAGAGGCTAGAGCTTATGGGCCCAGCATTAATTTAATTAATACAATTTCTGTGTGGTTATTTTGGGAGTAAGCTAGCCGGGTGGCGGGATGCAGCCCATTCTCTCCTACTACAAAGATTCATCCTACATTGTGGGTGGCACCTTCAGGTGGCACCCCAGATTTCTAAAAGAGGTGTTTCAGAAGGAAGTCTCTTCCAGTCTTTGTATGATTCAGCCTTCCCTCCGGCAGCCAGCTGATTTGTCCCGCTGCTGCAGAGCCACTTGCTGACAGCAGAACCAGTGTTTTTAAGTGTTTGCCATGGAATTAGGAACCAGTGGCTCCCCGAGAACTTTCTGGATTTCCAGAAACAGGTTTGGACTACTGAGACTCCCAGCCTTGTGGACTGTGTAACTACGGGTCACACATGTATGATCCATATGTGGAAGATGACGCAAGCAGGAAGTCTATGCTGCCGAGCTGCTTTGGGCCTCTCAGTAGGCAGGCAGGACCATCTGCGATAGAACCCACGGGGGCAAGAGGCAGAGTGGGATTTTAGAAGTACTGATTTGGGGGTTCCAAGTTGGGATGCCATAACTTTTCAAGATTCCAGCTTTTCTGAAGTGTGGGGCTGTTATTTGAAAAGAGATTTGTTGAGTGATATTAGGAACAAAGATTCTGCCTCATTAAGATACTCAAATGATTACATTAAACATGATTATATGAGAAAAAACTTTTGAAGCAAAATTAAGAAAAAAGTTTATAAAAACTTATTTGTATGCATATTCTGGTGTGTGTGTGTGTGTGTGTGTGTGTGTGTGTGTGTGTGTGTGTGTGTGTGCAAAGAGCAAAAGCCAAAGCAAACTAAACTGAATGCAATGAGAGCAAATAGAGAGATCAGGAAGGGTTTTTGATATTGTTCCAGCTCAGCTGAGTTCTCTCTGCCTCCATTTTGGGGAGATAGGGTTTTTGAGATTGTTCCAGCTCAGCTGAGTTCCTCTCTCTGCCTCCGTTTGGGGAGATAGGGTCAACTTGGTGGCAGTAGTCCAAGCTTCCTAGACTCTAGTCTAAGATAAAAGCATAACTTTTTCTCCTATGTGAAAAAATGTGTGCATCTGATTAGGTGAGTTTATGCCATGTCCCTGATCTCACATCAGTCATGTAAGATCTTTGTTTAAGGCCGATGACAAAGATGGATTCCATTCAGGTCACTGGCCTGTGAAATGGGAGGAAGATCCCCAGCTAGTGACTAGAATAGGTAGACTAGATCTCAAAGAGGCAAATGTCAGAAGTATGGACATTTTAACAAGAGAGAACTTTAGTGTAGGGCTGTATCTAGAGAAGGTCCTGTGCACCCATCTGTTGGAAGGATATTTATCTAGGTTGCTGGCTGACAGCACAGGTACTTACACAGTTGTGAAGAATCAGGCTACTTTTAGAAGACTGGCTGTGGTGAAAACTCAGAGACATTTTGTAACTGAGGGCCATCAGAGGCCTTGTTTGGGCATGGAAGTCCGCATTCAGACAGTACCAGTGTCCAGAAGAATTTTAATTTTCTTGCAGATTATTAAATTGAAGGATGTTCTGGCTTCAAGCACAGATGATAATCTGAGAGTTGACATCTTCCAAAGCCTCCTTACAAGGAACAAGGGCACACCTCCATTTCCATACCTCACACTGGACCCTTTCCCCACAAGCTCCACCTTGCTGCTTCTAAGGGTCAAGGCGGTAAGGACAGGCAGGGTGGGCTTCAGCAGGTTCGTGTTAGTGCTTTCTCTCTGGCCCAACTGAACATAAATAGATTTTTTTCCATGTGCACACAAAGTACTCCAATGGCCCACACGCACCCACAAGTGGATTTGCACGTGCGTGCGGATACACACGAGCACACATCCTTCGAAAAGCAATTTCCCCCAGAGCATTAAGAAAGTTCCCTTCTCCACTTAAATGCGTTTCCAAATAGTCTTATTTTATTTTATTTTTTTATTTATTTCTCTGCCATATCCTTTTCAATCTGGAAAGTGACTTGGCCTCTTTTCCCCCATCTATTTTCTGCCTTTCTGCTATTCAGTTTAGGCATGAAACACAGAACTAGATTGAAAGCATTCAATGGCTATTCAATCGGAGAAGAAAAGAGCCCCTTGGAGCTTTATTAGATATGAAGATCCACAATAAAAATCAATTTCTGCCTCTTTATGCAGTTTAAATGACAAAGCACCCACCCATTCTGCAGCCATTGTGCCCGGGAAATGTAATTCAGTCCCCGAGCTGGGCCCAGAGCACCACGGACTCCCTGACCTGCGCTGACAGATTCCAATATGATACAGACCTTCGGAGATAATGACAGCCACTTCATCTCACTGCAAGAAAAAAGTTATCTGATATCTTTGAGGGTTAAAAGGCTATGTGGGCAGCATTTTCAATAACTCACTAAATCAGCATCTTAAAAAATACCTCAGCTTTGTTCCTTTAAATTTTTTTTTTGCCCCCTACTCCTAACTCCATTTCTGAGCCCCAGCTGATATTGTCCCAAGTGTCTCGTGCCAAACCTATCGAGTCTTCTTTGGCACAGAAGGGAGCCCTCCTTGATAATTAGTCCAAAAGGAAACAGGGTGAGGAAAAATAAGCTTGTTCCTCAGAGTGATGTGAATTTTTGGATCTCCAGGCCTTCATGAAATGATACTGGAAAAAAGAAAACACCAGAAAAGCCTGAACTGACCCCAACTCGTCCCAAACTGTTCTAGGATGTGATAATAAAAAGTTTCATGTAATAGAAATGGACTTACAACTCTGTAATAGGAAGTTTGTGCCTGAAGAAATTCTGTGATGCAGTCCTTGCCAAGGGAACTGTTGGAAACACCACAACTGGTCACTAGTGGTTATCCAGATGCACGGGGGAAAGCTAAGGAATTGAGTGTATCCTGATCAATTTCATACACAGTTGTCAGTGTGCAAAGACATGAGCCAAGAAACATACCTAATGGTTCTGCCCTGAGCCCTAAAGAGAGACATTTATGTAAACTTCATTTTCTTTTTTCTTATTGTTTTTATTGAGCTATATATTTTTCTCTGCTTCCCCTCTCCTCTCCTCTTCTACCCTCTCCAATTGTCCCCATGCTCCAAATTTACTCAGGAGATCTTGTCTTTTTCTACTTCCCATGCAGATTAGATCCATGTATGTCTTTCTTAAGGTCCTCTTTGTTGTCTAGGTTCTCTGGGACTGTGAATTGTAGGCTGGTTTTTTCTTTGCTTTATGTCTAAATGCCACTTAGGAGTGAGTACATGTGATATTTGTCTTTCTTGGTCTGGGTTACCTCACTCAGTATGATGTTTTCTGGTTCCATCCATTTTCCCGCAAATTTCAAGATGTCTTTTTTTTTGCTGTGTAGTACTCCATTGTGTAAATGTACCACATTTTCCTTATCCATTCTTCAGTCGAGGGGCATTTAAGTTGTTTCCAGGTTCTGGCTATGACAAACAATGCTGCTATGAACATACTTGAGCACATATCCTTGAGGTACAATTGAGCATTCTTTGGACATATACCCAAAAATAGTATTGCTGGTTCTTGAGGAAGGTTGTTTCCTAATTTTCTGAGAAATTGCCATACTGATTTCCAAAGGGGCTCTACCAGTTTGCACTGCCACCAGCAATGCAGAAGTGTTCCCTTTATCCCACATCCTCTCCAGCAAAGTTTGTCATCAGTGTTTTTGATCTTGGCTATTCTTTCAGGTGTAAATGGAATCTCAGAGTTGTTTTGATTTGCATTTCTCTGATGACTAAGGATGTTGAACATTTCCTTAAGTGTCTTTCAACCATTTTAGATTCCTCTGTTGAGAGTTCTCTGTTTAGGTCTGTACTCCATTTTTTATTGTATTATTTGTTCTTTTGATGACCAATTTCTTGAGTTCTTTGTATATTTGAAAATCAGCCCACTGTCTGATGTGGGGTTGGTGAACTTCGTTTTTTTATTATGACAAGGGAAGAGGGAGAGATGAGAGGAAATGGAGAGATAAACTCTCTGGTCCCTTGGAAGGAGTGGAGGAATGGAGGAGTTGCAGGATGAAGGAACAAGAGCCACAGGGAAAGCCTAGTCCTTACAGAACCACCACTAGGAAAAGACGGGGCTACTCCTGGGGTGGCAATGGGCGTGTTGGGAGCAGGGTCTGGATTCACAGAACCCTGTGTGACTTTACTGATGCTCCCTGGCCATCTTAGCCTTTCCTCTCTAACTGACCAAGAATGAAGTCTCCACCAAGTGCCTCCCTACCCTCTCGTGGTCCTTTACATTGCCCATCAGAACTATTACTTCATCTCCAACTCCATGAAGTCAGTCTTCTTCCCTACACATTACCTCTCAGCTACAGTTTTTTAAAAAATTAAATGTTTTGCAATAAAATGTTCTAATAAAATCATTTTTAAAATGAAGGTAGAAGATCATGATTTATCTCCATAGCTGAGAAACATGACAGAGCTGTTCCATTTGTCATGGCAAGGTAGTTCCATGTTTGTGTTGACACTGCTGCCCTCCAGGCAGTGGCTGTCCTAACCAATGCCATCCCTCACAATTACAAGGGACCTTTAAGGGATTTTCTGCATGTCACATTGAAAAGAAGCTGTGGCAAAAATAATTTCAAAATATCTTATGTGACTCAAAATATATGAAATCCTATCATTCTGATAGGCCGTCAGTATTTAAAATTATTAATGAATCATCTTACATTATTGTTTATATTAGTCTCTAAAATCCAGTGTGTTTCACAGTTCAACTAAAACTACACATATTTTGAACGTCCAATGCCTATATGTGCCTATTAAATTGGAATGGGGAGTCAGGAGAAACTGGTAAAGGGCTTGCCCCATGGGCATAAGGGCTGAGGTTCAGATCCCTAACACCTGAGGTTCAGATCCCTAACACCTAAGTAAAAGCTTGATTGGCAGGTGGACTGAAATCTCAGTACTTGGAAACTGGAAGATGGGGACAGGACATCTCCAGAACAAGCTGAGATGAACCAAATTGCTGACCCCTGGATTCAGGTGAAGACCCTTGCCTCAGTAGATAATGTGGAGAGTGACTGAGGAAAATACGTAACACACACACAAACACACACACACACACACACACACACACAAACCCCACTTCCATACACGTGAACACACACATTCAATTCTAAATAAATAAATAGGGCAGGGACTGTCTAGAGGCATGAGATGGTGTTCTGTGTGTAACAGGAATGAGTTCTTTGATTGACAAGTCGTGTCTGCAACGGGAAAGTTCGGAAGCACTCCTGGAAGCACAGTGCGATCTACTTGTCAGCCTGGTTTAGGCCAGAGCCAGAACTTGCTCTGCCACCTTTCCTTGACTTCAAATTTGAGTGCTTTGGCTGTGGTTGCATCAGAAGATCTCAATATTTGCTGGGGCGAAAAAGAGACTTGAGAATGTGTGGTGTTACTAAAGGTTTTCCCCAACAGATGCGACCCTGAGGAAAGTTTCTGTGCATCAAGGGAATCCTTCCTAGGTACTGAAGTCTCCACGCTTTTCCTCTGGGGTCTGCCTTATCCCGGCTACTTTATTGTAAAGGGAAACAGTGAACATCAACTCAATCATCAGCTGCACTTGGAAGCTCAGATGAAAACACCGACAGTCTTAGAATGCAATCTTATTCCTTCCGATGGCAGGTCTGGCTGCCGTTCTGCATGTGCTGTCTATCTCATTTTTTGAGATAGTGTCATCTCTCACCAAGTGAGCAAGGCTGGCTGGCAATGGCAGTGAGGCCACCTTCACAGCTCTGGGTTTCCCAGTCAGCTTGTGTGGGTCCTGGGGATTGCCTCGGGTTCTTGTACTTGCCTGACCAGCTATTGCTCCAACTTCCCATCCTCCCTTCTTTAAAAAAAAAAAAAATTGTATTGCCTGTCACTGTGCATCCCAGACTGACCTTGAATTCATTATGCAGCCAAGCTGACCTTGACCAGCAGGGATCCTCCCATATCAGCTTCCACGTGCTGAGATTGCAGATGCGCGCCCACACAGCTAGAATTCACAGCAATCCTCCTGTCTCAGCTTCCAAGTGCTGAGATTGCAGATATGCACCCACAAACTGAGAATTCACAGCTTTCAGAAGATTGTGTTCTAGGCTAGAGTGAATTTTGAGGGAGTTAATCTGATTCTTTTAAAAATTATTTCTTAAGTTTATAGTATAGCAAATGGATGGAACTAGACATAAAAAACAAACAAACAAACAAAAAAACATTGTGAGTGAGGTAACCCAGACCCAGAAAGACAAACACAGTATGTATTCACTCATAAGTGGATAACAAGGCTACAATCCACAACTCCAGATAAGCTAGGTTAAAAGGGGGGACCCTAAGAAGAACACACATAGAGAGCCCTAGGAAGGGAAAATAACTATTGCCTGGATAAATGGGGAGGGGAGGTAGAAGAGAGGGGTTGGAGGATGAGAACATGAGGGATCAAGAAGACCTAGCTGGGGGAGGAACAGAGAGGGAGAGCAATGAAAGAGATATCTTGATAGAGGAATCGATTATGGGGTTAGGGAGAAACCTGGTGCTAGAGAAATTCTGGGAATCCACAAGGATAACCCCAGCTAAGACTCCTAGCAATAGTGAAGAGGATGTCTTAATGGGCCTTCCCTATAATCAGATTAGTGACTACCCTAATTGTTATCCTAGAACCTACATCCCTTAACTGATGGAAGCAGATGTAGTGACCCACAGCCAAACACAGGACTGAGCTCCTGGAGTTCAGTTGACGAGAGGGAGGAGGGATCATATGAACAAGGGGGTTCATCAGCATGATGGGGAAAACCACAGAGACAACTGACCTGAGCTAGTAGGAGCTCAGGGACTCTGGACTGACAGCTGGGGGATCCTGCATGGGACCAAACTAGATCCTCTGAATGTGGGTGATAGTTATGTGACTTGATCTGTTGGGGGCAGGGTGCTGCCAGTGGCACCAGGACCTATCCCAGGTGAATGAACTGACTTTTTGGAGCCCATTCCCTATGGTGGGATACTTTGCTCAGCCTTGATAAATGGGAGGAGGTTGATCTTGCCTCAACTTGGTATGCCAGACTTTGTTGACTCCCCAAGGAAGGCTTTATCCCCTCTGAGGAGTGGATGGGGGGTGGGAAGGGGAGAGAGGGGGAGCTGGGGTTGGTATGTAAAATTAAAAATAAATTTTTTAAGTAAAAAAGAAGAAAAAAAGGTTTAAAAAGATTATAATATGATTATATTATTTTTCCCTCCGTTTTCCCCTCCAGACCCATCCCATGTACCCTTCCTTACTCTCTTTCAAATTCATGGCCTCTTTTAAGATTCTTTTTTGAAAAAAAGATTCAAATCTTGAGTAATTCAAGCATGATTCCAGTTACCAAAACCTTAATGTGACCCTGTGACCACTGAATCTACCTTTTCCAGGGGTGCCAGGGTAGGGGGTTAATTTGTACCTCTTTTGTTGTAGTCTAAGAAGGCCAGGACTGTTTCTCAAAACATACCAAATCATTGTTTTCTTTCTTGCTGCCTATCTCTCTGTGTTTAAAAGGGGAATCATAATGTAACCTTTGCCATTTTAAAACTCCTGTTTCCAAATCTAGTTTGCTAGAAACAGTGGCTAATGCTTGCCTTCAAGTTCCCGAAAGTCAAGAGAACAAGGCTAGAAGGGCAGCCAGGATAATTTAGTAGGGTCACTCTCTCCAGTGTTTTATACTGTTCCTGGGGAGTTGAGGCCATATTGAGTCTTAATTTATGGGATGTTGTTTCTTCAGGAAGGGATCCGCAGATTCTCCGAGTAATGGTGCACACACAGTTTATTCACTACAGAATATTTCTTGGGTAGACACTGTAAAAGCTCCTGACTCTCACTGCATTGTATGGCCTTGAGGAAATCATCTGACCCAATATAATTCAACTGAGGCAGGATATGAAAGTATTAATAAAAATGTTAGTGGAGGACTCAGAGTCTTTTGAAGAAATAACAGGATGAGATAATCTTTTTATTATTTTTAAATCCTCTCTTATTCTGGAACCTGATGTTCATGGACCAGATTATTACAACTTTAATATTCAAAGAAATCAAATAATTAGCCATGTCTATGTGATCACAAAAACTTTTCTAGAGAATAAGAAAATCTTGTGTTTAAATCAGATACCAATCAAAGCATCAAAGAAAGACTGATAAAATTGCTCAGGAGTGCAGATTTTATCTCCCCCTTAACTGTAGGTACTAGAACAAGACTGACTTCGTGGGGCAATGAGGTAAGAGGGTGGATGTTAGCTGACACTGAGGACTCTGGCTTTTATTTACATCAGAGTTTGTGAGGTTGAAGAGAGAAGACATCCCAGGTAGCAAACAGCTCACTTGCAATTGTTGCAATGCATTAGTGGAGAAATTAAAGGTCTGACAGAGATGCTGCTGGTAGGGAACTCCTGGGCACTTTGCTCCATTCTCCACAGGCTTCCCGCCATGTGTTTTTCTTTTGCTAATTTTGCCTTATATCCTTTTGTTGTAAAGAGTCTTGCCTATGAGCAACAGAAAAGCAAACAGAACCCACAAATTGTCAATGCCCCTTTGCCTAACTCTGGAGTTGGGAAATGGCAATAGCTACTATTTGACCAAATCTTCCTGGCGACTCTGACACACACATAAGCTCAGTAGATACTGACAAGGAATACTTGGAGCCACTGTCACTTCCCTGACCTGTGACCCAGTGACCATGGCCCTAACTATGACTGACTAATTTACAAATGGAATGTTGTGCTTCAGAATTAACCAATCCAGGACCTGTCTACCTTTTTGCTTCTTGAATGAGGTATTATGTAGATTAAAACCATAGTAAGTGAAATATAAATACAAATGAATAATGTAGTTGGGAAAATAATAGTTGATGATGTGAATTTTTATATGAAATTCACATTTTAGCTTCCACAAATGAGGTTCAACGTAACACATTTTTGTGAATTTCAGATGGATGCTTTTGTGCTGCAAGAGCAGAGTTGAATTGTAGTAGAAACTACATGGAGTCGCAAGCTTAACATGCTGAGAATCTGATTTACTCACTTCATTTTCTTAGGGCAGAGTAAAGGGCTCGTCTTTTCAAATTTTCCAGTTAGGTACATGTACACCATTATGCACATAGGAACAGGAAGTGCAATGTCCACTCCCAGACCTTATTCCCTCCTTAGAATTGCCCTGGAACTTTGAGAAGTGAGTCCTGCTTCTAGAGTTCACGTAAGGAAGGGCCCAATGATCTCTTCAAGGCTCCTTCATGGTATATCACTAGGTAAAAGGACTCTGTGGTGGAGTCTTGTGCCTTGATGTCCCTATCCTCTTGCCTGTACAGATGCTACACATCCCGGGATGGGGTCCCTCTATGCAGTGGATATGGATGCCTCTCAGCTTATGATGAGACTATACGCTGGAGATATTTGAGTCCAGCATGTACTTACTGACAACAGAAGTAACCTGAAAGTGCAGTATTCCGTAGCTCCATACTTCTCCTAACAGTTGACGGGGAGCTGCAGTTTTCTTCCACTGTCTAGTATGAGAAGGAGATGCCACCAAACATGTGGGAGCCAAGGTCACTGCAGCTCTCTCAGACCCTCACTCTTGCCCAGCTGACCTGGAGATGGGTGACCAGGGTGGCTACAGCTTCCTCTGAGTGACAAGCTCCTTTACCCAGAAACGAACACAGAGAGGAGCACTTCTCCTAGGTGAGTGGATTTCCTGTTTCTCTGTCTGCTGCTGCTTGCCCCATCTCCACCCTATGTTTAAGAAGGTGGAAAAAAAAAAAAAAGAAGAAGAAGCAGCTAAGCAGCTACTGTTTGTTCCCACCACTCCTTCTCTCCACAGAAAGTCTGAACTGTATGAAAGTAGAGTTGGGAATGAAATGGAGGTGGAACTATAACTGAAGGGGGAGAGAAGGCAACACAGAGAGGTAGCGAGGCAGAGGAGCTAAGTAACACTGGGGATTCTTAAAAAGCCATAGGGAAATATTATTTCATAAGCTTACTTAAAAATGCATGCATATGACATGTAATACACATTCACCATATTTATGTCTATGTATAATAAAGTTTGTAAGGAATCATGCCACACAAGAGTTGGGGGACTCAAACTAGAACCGCCCTGGAATTCGCATCCCTGAGGACTAGCTTTCATAGTATCAGGACGTGCTAAAACCTGCTAAGGGAGAAAATGCAACCAGTTTTCTTACCCAGCTGAAAAGCTTATAGATCACAGCAATGATCGACCTGGCACTGTGTCCCCAGTGGTGTAGCACTTTTATCTTGTGGTATAACCAACAACTTCCTAATTGGGCTTAAGGTCCACTTAATAGGAGGGAATTCATGTCTGGTACTGTAAACCTAGCCAATTATCAGTGGCTGGAGGGGGCATAAGACCTGTGAGGAGAACCCATTACTGCTGTTTTCCTAAGCCAATGCCATTCCTAAACTGTATTCTAAATACCTATCCTTATACACACAAAACTTTTTTTTGAAGCAGATGAAAATTATTACAGAGACCCCAAAAATGCAGGGGAAGAGTGGGGCTGTATTGTCCAGCCCTAATTGATACATCTGCAATATAATCCCTACACCCAAGGCTCGGGGAATATTGCAGAACAGGGAGGCAGGATTGTAAGAGTCAGAGGACCCTGATGCTTGCTGCTAGATAGTGTCTTTAAAACATGACAGGCACGCTGCACCCATGTAAGCTCAACATTATGGGTGCCTAAATAAGACCCACATAATGACAATACCAGTTGACATTCCAGTGTGGACAGGGGAAATTTCACAGGGTCCCACCCCTAGATGAAGAGCTACAGAAAATCAATGTCTGCTGAGGAAGGAAGAACCCATTTTCTCCAGGGATTAGATCCCTTATAGTTTATACTACCCCAAGTAGTCAGCCCTAAACACATGTACAATACTAAATGGGCCCCTAAAATAATAAGTTTAAAAGAAGATATCATGAATGATGAATTTGAGAATGGGTGAGAAGAATATGGGAGGAGTTGGAGGAGGGAGAGGGAGGGGTGAAAGTAACATAAATACAGTACTTATTATAAAGATTTTATAAAAAGAAAGTATTAAATAAAAAAGACTATCTGAACTATATGGAACAAAAGGAATTTGCATAGCTCACTAGACCTCTATTAATTTTGGCCTTTAGAAGCTTTGGGGAAATTTTAATTGCAATCAAAGAGGGGCCATGTACTATAGTTAAGTAAGATAAAATGACAATACTTAAAATTACAATTGAGCCCAAGTATTCGACAGTTTATTCTCTGCCTTAAAATAAAATAGCTTTCATCTTTTCCCCCTCACAACAGCCTCCTCCGCCTAGATAATGCATTTCCTTAGATTTATGTGCTCAGCCCCGAAAACTTGACACTAAGGGGATTATTTAGTTTTAGATTTGCTGTAGTCCATAGTAATAGCCAACAGGGAAAGGAATGAAGCAGCAATATTAGCAGGGCGATGGGAGGGGAGGGGAGCTGGGCAGGGGCTATGCAGTCTGCAGCTAAGCGAAACTGCTTGCATAAACACCATTAAGAAGATTTAGACATCGCTTTCCTTATCATCAGCACTCCTGGAAGAAATAAAAAAAAAGAAAAAAAGAAAAAAAAAAGAAAAAAGGGAAAAGGGACAGGCCTTGACTTGCTGTGTATGCGTTTCCATTAAAGGTTCAATAGGAAATAAAACCAGCTGAGAGTCCAAATGCAATGATGCTCCAGACACATCCATGCTGCCTCATCACCGTCCAAAGGAGACATTTGTTCCACATGTTACTGGAAGGAGCAGCTGGACAGAGAACAAAACAGCCTGCGCCACCCATCTGTGACTGAGATATGAAGCGACAGACTGCTGCCTAGGCTGGCGCTGAACTTCCATTTCTCACACCCATCCCTGCACATACACAGACTACACACATACACACACAGGCACACACACACACACACACACAGACTCTCACACAGACACACACACACACAGAGACACACACAGGCACACACACAGACATACACACATATACACACACACACATAGGCTCACACCAGACATACACACACACAGAGACACACACAGACTCTCACACAGACACACACACACACAGAGACACACACAGGCACATACACAGAGATACAGACACACATACAGATGCACACACATACAGATGCACACACATAGTCACACACAAACACACACATACAGATGAACACACACACACACACACACACACACACACACTCCATAGGATGAAATGTTTCTGATATTCATGCTTTTCCCAAAACACTCGTTTTCAAGGTAGTAAGGACAATACTTGGTGAGGAGCTGGAGGAACCTGCAATGACCAGAAAGAAAGGCTTTTCCTGCCTTGACTGCAGGACTGAAAAGGCTGCAGGAGAGAAAAAAAGGTGAGAAGGGGTCAAGTGGAACTGATAGGGTGAGGGACAGGCTGTGGTCAACTTCTCAGAAGAGTGGGAAACCATGTTGGCCACTGAAATTCACTTAAAGAAAGTGATGGGCTCTTGCGCACCATCCTCTGAGTACTGCCTGCCTGTCTGTGTAATAAATTCCGTGTCTGTCTCGACTCTAGAGCCATGGAAAAGTTGCCACTAAGTATTGTGTGGCTTATCGAGTACCAAAATTGGAAGCTACTTCTGCTGCACAAATCCAGGAAATGGCATTGGGATTTTGGCTGCTCTGTTTTCTAGAAGCATCCTTGTTAAGGCATTTGTAACAGTCCGTGTACATAAGGGATATTGGCATGAAGTATTTCTAATCATTATAAACAGAATTGTAAAAATGAACTGTCAGCAAAACATGACAACACAAGGCAGCAGTCTGTGTCACCAAACTGGCACATAAACTGCCCCAGGCCCTGGAGCCCCCATTCTTCCCTTCCCTTCCACTTCCTTACTCTTCCTTTCTTGGAGTTCAGTTTTCCAGAAGCCAGGTATTTCAGGGCTGCTGGGGGTTGTGCCCCAAACCTCTCCCCCTGCTTTTCAGAGGTTTTGATAAAATGGATTCGGTGTCCCATGGCAAATTAAGGCAGCTTGTCATACTTCCTTCATTAAAAGATGGAGGTGGATGTGACTGCTGAATAGGGTGAGAGGAAGGATTCTATGGGCCTCACATGTGAGGGCCACGGAACAACAGTAATAAAACCCAACTGCAACATATTCTGTTATTATTTGTTGTGCTCTTTGTGCTCTGTAATCAGTACGCCAGATGCTATCTCATTTCCTTACAGAAGCCAGAGCTGCCCATATAAGACGGTTCCATGGGTAAAGGCAGCTTGCTGACAAGCCTGATCGCCTGACTTCAATTCTGAAGACCGTATGAGGAAACCGACTCCCACAAGCTGTCTTCTGATCTTCACATGAGTGCACATGTGCAGGGGTGCCCCAAAACACACAGAAATGGGTAAATGCAATAAAAACCTGCTAACGAGGCAGGAACTTTTTATGGAGGAGGAAAATAAGTAGATGCCATCACTTAGACAGGGACGCCTTCATCTTTTTGTTTGTGTGCCCCATCAGTGGGCTGTTCGTTCTTGGAGTCAAGGAAATTGTTCCTAGCAGACTTTCTTTCATTATCCTTTCTTGATTTACTAAATTCTTACAAGTGCTGGAGGCCTGTGTGTGTGATGACGTCCTTAGGCCACTCACTAGAACAGGTGAGTGGAAAGGTCAGTTCAGAATCATCTCTTCTACCATTTCCAACGGACCCATTCGCTTGGAGATGCTAAAGGAGTCAGCTCCTTCCCCAACTCTCAGCCTTATGCGCATCTCAACTTTCCCACATCTGGCAAGGGAAACCCTGTACAGTTACTTGTCTTCCCCAGTCTTGATCATCCCTGTACCTCAGTGCCCTGCGTATTTGACTCCATCCACTGAGCTCCCTGACAACATGGTCTCTGCAGCTTTAGCACCCAGGACTTCCGGCACAGAACAGGAATTGCCTTTTGGGTACCACTCTCCACAGCATATCCTCCATGATTGCTGGGAACCTTTCTTTGTCCATTGCCACCAAGCAGGACTGAGTCGGCCATCCCAGACAGAACCACCTTTGTTACTTCTGTGTTTCTAGTAAGAAAATTCTCCATCACACTTAGTGATGCATTCCAGAATTTCATAATGCTTTGTCAGGAAGTGGTCCCATTAGCCAACTTCTCTCTTGCTCGTGGAACACTGAGCCCTACTTTACTGTCTCCTACAGAGATGGAGAATAATTAACGATGCACCGTGAAGATTATTTACTGATCTTATAAAAACTGTCCTTCTATGGCCCTAGTCCCGAGATGCTAGTATAATGCAGTAAAAGAGAAGTAAGGACTGACACAGCCCTCAACTCCAGTTCGTTTCTGCCGTGATTTTAATCGAATGTCAAACAAAAAGATGGGCAACTCATGAGGGCCCAGTCAATACTGCTCAGAGACATCCCTCCTGTGCAGAGCTGATTCTAGGCAGTTGTAGCTCATGCTGACATCTGGCCAAGCCTGTCCAGCCCTTGTCTCTGGGCCCCAGAGCACATCACTATGGACAGACCCTCACATCTCTAGGGTCAGCATTGCAAATTCTTAAAACAACTGTGGCCTAAACTCCAAGTGTTCTGTGAAAATGCAGCAGGCACTGTTCCAAGTCTTTCACAGATATTATTTCTTTTGGTTCTTGACATGACCTATAAAGCAGGCTTGGTTAACATCCAGATTTTACAGAAAAGGAAACACAGAACAAGATGGGTTAAATAAAATGCTGCAAGTCCTGGAGATTTAACTGAGAGCTGAACCCTGAGAGTCTGACCTCAGAGTCTGTCCTCTTAGCTCCACCATATCAGGTCACTGAGGTCTGGCATCCAGGGGTACCTGCTGTGCATCTAAAGGCAGGTGATGTTTTTTTCTAGGGACTAGTTTATCCAAGGAAATCTTTAACAAATAGCCTCCACTTTTCTTTTTAAATGGCATTCTGCCTGTCAGATAGTCAAGAGTAAGAGCTCCAGAATTCAGAGTGTAGGGAACATCAAATCCATAAAGTCAAAGGACCTCCTACTAAGATAGGGAGGGAGGATGAGCATGATTTAAGAAAGAGCAAAGAGCCAGGAGTGTGCCCTGAGCTTGACCACCACCACTGCTTCCGACACACACACACACACACACACACACACACACACACACACACACACACACACACACACACCACATGTAGTGTTCACTTGAGCATATAAAAGTATAGGGTGGGTTTCCAGGAGTGCAAACAGTGCATTCATAATAGGAGTCACAATGAGACAAGCAAATATATTAATTAACAAATATTAAAGCATCCCTGATAGACTCATTCGAGTCCTAGAAAAGTCCAAAGGTATGACCATTGAGTGAAACCACTCCCATTTTACCTTATAATGACAATGACAGAATTACCATAATAGGCTGGGTGTGTGGCTCAGCAGTCAGGCACTCTCCTAGCATGGGCAAGGCTCTTCTTAAGATGATATGAAGTTGGTAGAGAGAGCACAGCGGAGCTTTCTTCCCTTGCCACCTGCTCTAGACCCATGGCCTTCTCGCCACCTGCTTATGTCAGCTGTTTCCTACGTGCTAAAGTTCTGCCTTGTTCGTAGCTTCTTGTTCCTTCATGCCACTCCGGTGTCAGCCCTGGTATCTCTTTCTTAGATAAACCTTCCTTGAACTCGTAAGTTGAAATAGATCCCGTGTGTGCACACACCAAACAATTATTTTGTGTAGCCCCTGTAACAATTGCTTTATTTCTATCTCTTCCACTGAATTTATACCTGTCGACTCTCTCATTCATTTCTGCAATGCAGTACCTCCATTATTACCCCGTGTTATTTATGAGAATTTTTTAAAAAGTCTTTTTGGGAATATAAATTACAGGCTTAAAAAAGTCATCCACTATCAGTGGACAGTGCAGCGAGAATTCTGACAACTGTGGACAATCATGTACTCATTGTCACATGATACAGATATGGACAGTCAGTCATGCAGTCATTGCCACAGTCATCACACAGATGTATATGCTTGTGCAGCTGTTTCCTTGATCATAATAGGCAACGTTTCCATCATCTTACACTTCCCTGTACTGTTCCATTAACAGACCTCCTCCTCATTCTGGTCTTGTAAATTACAGCTCTGATTCTATGTATTGGTGTGCACGACTAATTTTTGATTTTGGAATGCCATTTTGACATAGCATATACAATAAAGCACATGTACTTATTTGCACTATTTGTTTTCAACATATTTGTGTACTTACAAAGCCATTATCACAAGCAAGACATTGGCTGTATCGCCACCCTGAAATCTTCCTTATGGCTTACTGTAATCTCCCCTTCCATTTCTCCCTATCATTTGGTCAACTGATGACTTGATTTCTGAAAATGTAGTTTTCATATTGCACACATGGAACTTCATACAAATGGACTCATAAGTCTGCAGTAAAACTTTCCCTTCTCTCTTAGTCTTGGTATTTTTTTTATCTGTTATCATTCACTCATCATAATTATTCTGAGAATTTTTCTATATTTTAGGTATTCATTTTTCATTGCTAAATAGTATTCATTGTATGTTTATGCCATAATTTGACTATTCATTGATGAACAACTAAGTTGTCTTAGCTGTTGCAGATAAAGCCGCCAAGAAAATTCATGTTTTTATTCTGTATGGAAACCAGGCAGAACAGAGCATACATTGTATGTGCATGCTGCAATTCTAGAGGACTCAGAGAGCCAATCAATAGCTGCTCTGTATAGAGTGCAGAAGGTTGGAATGAACTGATTGTAACAAGGTATGTGTTGTAGTCATAGCATCTCAGGAATATACCGTGTCAAAACACAGATATTTGTAACTTTAATCATTCAAAATTTAAGAAATGACAACTGAATCTTAGTGAAACTTTTACAAATGCTAGTCACTCAAAATAACCAACAAACTGGTGCAGCTATACAGTTGCTGAGGCCAATGGCAGCATAGAGAACTCACAAAAGCAATGCTGGGAATGAGAGAAGCCAGCCACAGAAGACTGTATAATGCTGAACTCCACACACATGAAATATTAGAAAAGATCATGACATGTTGGCAAGTGCCTGTTTCTAACCAAGTTGTGGGGTAAGGGACAGGGAATGTTCCAGAGTTACTCTTCTGCCTAAAATAGTAAAACAAATCAAATATGTTGAATCATGGTTTTATAAATAGATAAACCTGTCTGCAAAATGTATCTAAATGTTAATCTATATCAGTCCAATCCCTTACTAAAACATGACGATGCCCTGCCACTCAGAACAGAAGGCAGTAGCAAGACCACACAAGCCCTGCTTTCTTCTGTGCCCCTGTTGTCACATACATGTCACACATCCCTGTCACATACATGTTCACATGCCACTGTCACATGCATGTTCACACACATATCACTCGGGTTTTTCTCAAAGATCCCCAAGCTCACTGCCTTGATTTAGGCATCTTGCCCGGTGGGACGCCAGCACTGCTGCTGGCCAGGAGCCCCATTCCTCAAATCCTTTGGCTCATATCTTGACTTCTTGGTGGCTGGGTTGTCACTCACCACTCCTCCTGAGACTATAGCTCCTCAGGCTTCACCCCCGTGTTGCATCCTCCTGATCCCCATCCATGGTACTTGCCGACCATGAGCTAATGAGTTGCATACTATGCTTGCGTTTAGTCTCTATGTTCCTGTTCTGTAAAATTCACAATGGAAGAGCTTTTTCTCTGCTGCTGTCTTTACTGCTCTATTAGCACAGAACAGTGGCTGGCATGTAGCAGGTCTTTAGTAAGTATGCACTGAATGCCAATGAAATAGAAAAATCAGGAAAAATAAACACATGAACAATATTTATGTTTTAGTGCTACTTTGAGGATTAAATAAAAGAGAATCTGTGATGGGAAACAAACTGAGTATATGTAATTAGCCTGTGTCTTGTCCTACACAGTATAAATAATAGCAATAATAATGGTTAAGCTGCATTAAACACCACTGAACACTATTTTAAGGACTATATATATATATTGACATACTTAATTATTATAATAATCTTGTGAAATGGACAGGATTATCAGGCACATTTTACAGAAATCATTAACACAGAGATTTAATATATTTCTCCAAAGTACAGAGCAGAGCAATTTGAGCCCAGGCATTCTGGTTTCAAAGCCTGTGCCTAGGACTGTTTTGTCATACTGGCTATTGAAATCCTAAAGCTGTGGTGTATACCTTTGATCCTAGCACTTGAGAGACAGAGGCAGGGAGATCTCTGTGGGTTTGAGGCTATCCTGGTCTACATAGTGAGTTTCAGGACAGTCAGAGCTACATAGTAAGACCCTGTCTCTAAAACAAAACAAAAGAAAACAAAAAATTATAAAGCTGAAAAAAGTTTCCTTCTACCTAAAGTCTTCTCTGGCTATTCTACCAGAAAAAAACAAAACAAAACAAAACAAAAAAACAAAAAACAAAACCTACAAACTAAGGAAGCCAGTGGTCTCAACAATGAGTTTCAAAATAACATGAAACTGTAATTGTTTGTCAGTCATTGAGGGCCTGGATGGAAGAATTGTTCTGAGTGTGTGTGCCACAGTGATCATTGTGAGCCTGTCCAGAGTGACTGGCAAAGGTCCAGTGGTACTCAGCCTTGTTCTTTTGCCTCTAAACAAGTCCAACAGCCAAGATGTCACAGTGTATGGCAGAGACACCTCAGAAAACTGCAGGAAAGATTCCCAGGATTGCCGAGAGTCCTGAGGACCCATGTCCTTCAGGAGATTCTCCAGGTCTGCATACAGCTTTTAATTCCATTGGTGCCAGGAGCTGGCGTTCTGTTTTGCATGTAAGCAAAGCATGCTTAGCTACTGAAGTGCAGCCCTCACCTACTGTTCTTTTAGTTGTCTTCCTGCCACCAAAGTGTCTGCGTGACAAAGCTCTCCTCCAGTGTCTGCTGCAGGGGCGTTCACCCAAGGTTAGGATTAATTTTTGCTCCTGAAATGGCCTCACGTGAAAAGACATGTAGACAGCTTTATTGTTCTGTTTTTCATCCCTTCATGTAGTCCACCACAGTCTCCACAGTGGACTTAGCCTAGATTTTAGGGGGAAGCTGGCGTTTGAATTAGGGGCTTTGTGCAGAATATGAAATGGGATTCATGGGCCTCATATTTAAGTTTAGTGAGTATTTGAAACATAAGAAGCCACATGCAGCAAAGTTACACGTGAATCAGAAGTAAAACCGGGAGGGAAATAGATTTTGAATCTGGGACTGACTTTATTTGCCTGAAGGGATTCCTGGTTTTGCTCTGGACTAGAAAGTCTATCCCAGAGGGTGGCCATGTATATGAGAGACAAATTATTTCTTGATGAGTTGACCTTCTGGATGCTCAAGACTCCACTCACATTCCCTTGGGGACTCATTTTCAAGAATTCTAAAATTGTAATTTAGCTACTTTCTTTTTTTCTTTTTTCTTTCTTTCTTTCTTTTTTTTTTTTCTGAGACAGTGTTTCTCTGTGGTAGCTCCAGCTGTCCTGGAATTTAGCTGCTTTTTAAACTTGATGTAAATTTGTGTTTTCTGGAACGGATGCAGCAAGAGCGAGATGGCTGCCTGGAATGTGGGTTCTTAAGCTTGCCAGGGAGTGGTAAGATGCCAGGGAGTGCCTTGCAGTTTCCCGGGAGCTCTGCTTGCCAAGTGACTGCTCTGATTCAGTTGTAAAACTAGGGCTTACCTGAGAAAGTACAAGACATGAAGATGTGGAGGTGTGTTCTCCACCGTGGACCTGCAGGTGCGAACATATGCTCCGAAGCTGTGAGACTGGGAGCGGAGGGAGAGCAGAACCGTGGAAACCTGTGCAGCCTCCTGAGATCCTTAAATCCCGCAGTGACGGGATAGTGAGACTTCAGAGTACACGCCTCCTGTGTCCTGCTTTGTTTTCTATTGCTGTGATAAAACGCCATGACCGAAAGCAACTTGGGGAGGAAATGGTTTATTCCAATTTATGGTTTATAGTCCATCATGAGGGAAGGCGGGACATTTGATCAAGACAGGAACCTGGAGACGGGCACACGCTCCTTGGGTTGCTTCTGGTGGTTTGATCAGCCTGCTTTCTTATGTCACTCAGGACCACCCCCAGTGGGCTGGACCTTCCTACATCAATAATCGAGAAATGCCTTCACAGATTTGCCTACAGGCTAAGCTGCTGAAGGCACTTTCTTAGCTGAGGCTCCCTCTTCCCAGATGACCTTAGCTTATGTCAAGTTGATTAAAAAAAAAAAAAGCAACCAGCACCTACAGTAAGCTAGATCTTGAGATACACTCAGTCTATGACTCAGGATCTCACCCTCTGCGTGTGAGAACTATTAGGGATGTTCTTGATGGGAATATGATAGGATTGTATTTCCTTGTCCACTTGAAGTTACAAGATTTGCTTCCCTGAGTGAGATGTGAACATTGTAAGAATCCTGCTGTACCTTGCTGTCTCTAATTTTCTACCTGGCTTGGTGGGCAGTAGTATTTACAATGTATCTGCTACATTAAACTGGTCCCACAAAGCTGCAACACACATACAAAGTAAGTGAAAAAAATCTGCTATTTGATATTACTAAGATTTGTAGAAATGTATGTTATTATATATATCCTTAACATTGACTGATACATTAAGAGAGACAAATGATTGATATATCTAAATATAAAATACATTGGACTTAAAGTGGGTGCAGGAGGAATGCTGGTGACTTTGTTTCCTGGCATGAAGACTGTGTTTCTATCCCCGTGTCATTTATGTAATCAGCTGAAAATGAAATTCAGAATTTCTGGAAAGCGTACAAACCCTTCATATAACATGAAAGTTGTTAAGAGAAACAGACTGAGGCAGAGGCATGGAAAATTGCTGCCAAGGCTCTTAGTGGACATCAGTGAGGGAAAATACATGCAGGCCAGTGAAGAGGCCAGGCAGTTTCCCTTCTGAGCGGTGACTCATCCTGCACTTGAGAGTTGACTCTCTTGTTTGAGAAGCTGAGGTGTGCAGGAAGTCTGAGGTATGAGGTGGTACACTCTTGGCCCGGGAAAGATAAGAAAACACAGACCACATTTGCAGGAAGTCTGCTGAAGACTGGTAGAGGGGCCTGTACTTGGTCTCTTGAAGACAAGTCTCTCTGTCATCCTTCGTCCAGCATCCCTGGGGAATTTATCAGAAATCCAAATGTGTGGTAGGCCTCCCCCCGGCAGAAACACAAAGAGTAAAACCTGAAAGAGAAAAGAGACAGACAGAGAAAAATCTTTGTAAGAAAAAAGTAGGTAATGGAAACAGATTTACGAGTAAACTGTATGTTGGAGTAGTAATAAAAATGGTAACGAATTTATAAGATATTATATAATGGAAGAAGAAATGGAAGCTATCAGAAAAGCTATGGGAATTCTAAAAAGATCTAAATGGAACACTGACAGTCGAAAAAAATAATGCCTGAAACAAAGTTTGTTTTAAATGATACTGACAACAGGTCAGACATGAAAGAAGTCATATCGAAGGGGAGAGTGGAATAGTATATAATACTGTGGACAGGACACGTTGGAGAAAATGAGGCAATTCTGTGAGTAAGAAGGACAGTAGCTACTCCTAGCAGGACTAGAGGTTTGCCAAGACAGGGAGGAAGGACAGTTCCAAGCAGGACTGGAGTTCACAGAAACAGGGAGTACATTCATGTTTTGGAATGACAGAAACACTGTTTCTAGAGAAGCTTGGTCATTAGGTGAATGCAGTCAAAACAGGCCAGGCATGCTGGCACTTAAGCATAATTGTAGCACTAAATGACTGAGGTAAGGCTGTGAGTCTGAGGCCTACCTGCTCTACTTAGCCAAACAAAACCAACCAAACAAATAAAACATTGCATTATTTTCTTAAGATCTGTACATTTCATCCCATCTAGATTTTATATCATTTCAAAAATTCTGCTAATTCTTAGGGGAAAAAAAGATGAACAAGATGATACAAGGTAAATATGCAAAGTAAAATGATAGGGCTTGGTGTTCTGGGTAAGACGGCATAAGGCAGCCCACCCTTCCTTCCCAGTGTCTGCAACTGTCTAAAAACTCAGACAGGCTTCACAAATGTTTAAAAAGCCCTAGGATTTTAAAAAGGAAATAGTGCAAGGTAGATTGGAGAAAAATGATGGGATTCTAAGCACCTACAAAGGAGTGCTGAGTTTACTGCGTGTGCGTGCGTGCACGTATGTGTCTGTGTGTGCGTGTGCATGCATGTGTGTGTGTGTGTGTGTGTGTGTGTGTGTGTGTGTGTGTGTGTGTGTGTATGGGTGTTCTCATCTGCTTTAGTTCCCTGTTATTTTAATACAGGCAGAAACCCAAAAGTGAGCACTGGGGGATACAGACAGAAAGCTTCAGAAAAATCCTTCTAAATCCCACTTGAGAAAAGAAAAGCCCATTCCCTAGTGTTCAGAGACACTGCACAAATCCCTTATTTTCCTGCTTCCATTTTACTGCATGCCAGCCCCCAGGTAATCCTGGGGCAGCAGCAACCATGATCGCTATGGGAGCTTGCAAGGGTCAAAACTGGGAGATTTCTTCCCACCCAAGAAAGCTACTATTCCAAGAAGAGCGCGTCAAGCATGGTTACATGTCTCTTTTCCTTCTCTGTCCCTCAGTGGCCAACGTGTTTCCGTGGGCCATTTTCTGGCCAGAGGACGTAAGAAAGGAACCCAGGGGAAATGGAAAGTACTGGGGAGAGCCTGGAGAGAGAGGAACTTGGGAAGGTGATGCCACAGATCTCTGATGAACTGTGTTCACCTCTAAACTGAACATGGAAGGATCTGGTCCTAGTTTGTATCCCATAGGCTCAAGGAACCGCCAAACAATAGGAGTCTGGTCAGATGAAAGACCAAAAGCTATTGAGTTAAGGTGAGAGTATTGTAGATACCACGTGACAACCATTGACCTCTGAACTGATGCTGGAACCAGAGCCTAGAAACAGCAGTGTGATAGCTTGAACCTAAAGCTGTCCAAATTAATAGACTTCATGGTGATTTGAATAAGAATTTCTCCAATAGGCTCAGGTATTTGAGCACTTGCTCCTCTTGTAGTGGCTCTGTTTGGGGAGCTTGTGGAATCTTTGGGAGGAAAAACATTGCTGGAGGAAGTACTTCCCTGGGGTGAGGGGTGGGCTTTAAGTGTTTATTGGCTCTCTCCGCTTCCTCTTTGCTCTCTTTCTGTTTTGTTGTCCTTGCTACGGAAGATACAAACTACCTAATGCTGCTACCACATCTGCAGATTGCTGCTGTGGGATAACCCTTCTGTATGCTGTCAATATGTTTTATTCCTGTAGGTTAATAAAGAGGCTGCTTTGGCGTATAGCAAAATAATCCTAGGCAGAAAAGTCAAACTGAAAATACAAGGAAGGACAGAGTTGGGGAGATGCCAGCCAGTTGCCCAACCAGGACATATAGAAAATGAGGTAAAAGCCACAAGCCTCATGGTAAAATATAGATTAATAGAAATGAGTTAATTTAAAAGTAAGAGATAGTTAGTAATAAGCCTGAGCAATAGGCCAAACAGTTTGTAATTAATATTAAATTTCTGTGAGATTATTTGGAACCATGCAGTCGGGAAGTAAAGCTCTGCCTCCGATTACAGCTTGCTGTCTGGGTCCCTTGACATTATGGACTCCTATCCTCTGGAGCCTTTAAGTTCTTTAAGAGAAGAGTTCTTTAGGTTGAAGGACTTCTTCAAGTTGTTCTTTTAGCAGAGCAACAGAAAAGTAACTAATGCAGACTGTGAAATAAAAGTCTCCACATTGCTGTAGGTCCTAACAACACAGAGAGCCTCTGAGCATAATACCCAGAACGTGCAGGGCGCAATGAGAATCCCACGGCCTCCGAAGAACACAAACACAGCATGCATGGGGAAGGCAATCAATGAACATCAATTGTGAGCTGGCACAGATCTTAAAATTGCCTGACAAGGGTTCTGAAAGTTGCTCAAACCAACAATTATGAACATTCTGGAATCAAATACAAAGAGAGGAACTCATAGCGGAGAAATACAGTGTAAAAGAGGGACAACTAGAAAGTTTTGAAATAAAGAAAATTAGTTATGACGGGGTTTTTTTGCCAAACAATGAGCCTACAATTCACTGTAATTAAAGCTATGTATATTAGCATGTGAAGAAAACATCACTGTAAAAGACAGTCCAGAGACAGATCCTGGCACACATATGGAATTAATTTACAAAATGTGGCCTCATGTGTTAGTTTAAAAGTGATAGTACTGTCAACAAATGATGTTATGAAAACTGGTTAGTTATTTGGAACAAAGTAAACCTCAATTATACCTTATTTATTACATTAGATAGGTTACTTGGATCAAATTTTTAGACATAAACTGTGAAATAATAAAAGTAATAATAAACAACCAGAAGAAATCTTTGATAGTACAACTTACATATAATTATAAAACCATGCATCGAAATAAAAGCAAGATACTTTGCTTTATCTGTTATATCAAACTTTATAAATGTATTGAGTAGTTGAAAAGTGAACATTTTCACAACTGTCAAGTAAGGTAGAAAATCAATACAAATTCATCAGAGGGAAGTTTGGCAGGCTCAACTCAGCAATTTTATGTATGAAAGTTTAACTTCCAGAGGTACGTGCTTATTATGTAAATAAGTGAAATAATTATGTAAAAGGCAAAAAAATTGGAGGGGGCATCAGTCTATTAGTATATCTCTGATCAGTAAAGGACAGCGAGTCTCTACAGGGGAATGCCGTGCAGCCACCAAACAAGAATGCAGTAATATATCCTTGGCAGTATGTATCTGCTTGAGTTTTGTTATTAGGAAAGAAACGAGAAAAAAGATAAGTAGAATATGCTGTATTTGTGACCCAAGTGTGGAGTTTGGACAGTTTGGCAATTATATATTACATTTGCCTTTAACTTTACATAGTATATGTTCAGTATATAATATACACATATATCCAGTGGTATTAAAAAGCTGTTAACTTTCCTGTAGTACAAATAATAAAAACCCAGAGACAGATATTGGGGTTCAACCTGAAGACCAGAAAAGCAAAACAGCCAAGCCACTAGAGAGTTCTTACCTCTAAGAAATCCTCATACTGAAAGAGTTTCTGTCTCACAGGACAGTGGTGGCACATGCCTTTAATCCCAGCACTCAGGAGGCAAAGGCAGGCGGATCTCTGTGAGTTCAAGGCCAGCCTAGTCTACAAAGCTACAGAGAGAAACCCTGTCTCAAATAAACCAAAAAAAACAAAAAAGAGTTCCTGTCTCATCCTGCCTTATATCCACCTTATATTCCTCTCTAGTGCTGGGATTAAAGGTTAAAGGCATGAGCTGGGATTAAAGGCATGGATCTGTTTCTGCATTGATCTTGTGTATCCCAGGGTGGCCTTGAACTCACAGAGATCCATCTGCCTCTGTCTCCCAAATCCTGGGCTTAAGGGTGTGTGACACCACTGCCTGGTCTCTAGTGGCTTAGTTATATGCTTGGAGTTTTTTAAAGGTTTATTTTTTTATGTATGTGTGTCTGCTTGTGTGCAGGTGCCCACAGAGGCCAGAAGGTGTCAGATCACAGGAGCTGGAATTATTGGTGGTTGTGAGTCACCAAATGTGGGTGCTGAGTACTAAACTCAGGCCCTCTGCAAGAGTAGTTCACACTCTTAACACTGAGCCATCTTTTCACCTCCATGTTTTCCTTTTAAATGTTTATTAAAGAAAAATTTGTATAATTAGAGAAATATTTTTCCACTAAGTCATTGTAAAAAGCAAGCAAGCATAAATAGCCACATGCTCCTCCTTCAAGACAACACATCTGTTTTAGCCTTCTAAGGTACCTTTGAAATCTTCATTTCTCTGGAGGATGTGCTTTATTGTGACTCTCAACTTTTTCAACTCCAGACATTACTTGTCATTTTCTTCTCTGAAAATGGAAAGTTCACTACTCATCTGTTTATACCCTTCCCTGTGTCCTCTGTACTCAAACCTCTACACACTGCTCATCTTTACTCGGTTAAATATCTAGTGGTGGCATTATAGAATTACCTAATTTCCTTGACTGATAAACCAAGAATTTATCTTGTAGTATATGGAGAGTCATTTTCCCTGCATTTTTGCCTTTATGATTTCTTGTTTTCTTACTTCCTTAGTTGTCTGTTAGTTCTAATTGAACTAATTTGTGCTCCCAACAAGTGGTCTAAAACTTCTCTTGGTACCATTAGGCATACCAGACATAATTTCATCTTGTAATATAAATACCACTAAAGACCTCCAACCTCTCCCAGTCTAGACTGCTATCCCCACTCCTTCACTGCCCTGCCAGGAACTCCTGTGACTGTCATCCAGGGGCTTTCTTCTGCCACAAAGCTGTTTGAATCCCTCATTTTCTATTCCTCATTTTGGTGGGGCATATGCTCTGTTATCTTTTTGGTGCTTAGAATAACTGAAAATATTTCTAGCCTAACCTCTTACTAGGACTATGGTTTTAAAGAATAATTTATAGGTCATGATTTTCTTCTAGTATCTTGTGGTATTTTTCCTTTGTGTTGGTTCTTTTACAGTCTCTTAAGTTCCTGACTCATTATTACTCCTGAGGATTAATCCTTCAGGTTTCAGGGGAGAATTGGGACTGTTCGGGGCCGGGGGGGGGGTTCTTGTCCTTTGTAGAAGTTTTTTTTTTGGTTTTTCCCAACCCCATAAACCTGCTAAAAGCTCTGTTTACTCTGGCCTTCTCAACCACTTGTTTCTGCTTAGCTTTCATCTTTTCATCCACAATGTTCAAATTAGTAAATGCCACAAGAGAAATAAGTGCCAAAAATGTTTGTGCCTTCAACTTTCCTTCTTTGAGGATTTTGACTTTATAGATCTCCATTGTTTGATAGCCTCTGCAGTTCTGAAATGTCTCTACCAATCAGAGAGATGACAGACAGGCACATAAATAGATGATAGATAGATAGGTAGATAGATAGATAAACAGACAGAGAGGTAGATAGATGTAAATAGGCAGATAGACAGATGGTAGATAGGTAGATGATAGACACTCCAGTATTTCTTAATGATAGTGATAGATCAGCCTTAACAAATTTATTGTTGGCCTAATTTCCATCAATAAAAAACTCTCTCATTCTCAAACTGCTTAAGTGTTTTTCCAAGCCATTCTAGCAATTATGTGCTTCATTTCCCTTCTCTTTGTGCATGTGTGTATGGCACATGCACACGGGCACTAGTGTGTAAAGGCCAGAGGACAGCATCAAGTGAGAGTCCTTCCCTTCCACCTTATTTGAAGCAAGTGTCTTGCTTTCCTCTGTCTACTCCAGGCTAACTAGCCTGGAAGCTTCCAAGTATCTGCCTGTCTCACTTCCCTCTTGCTATAGGAGTATGCGGGCATCACAGGTGTGAGCTGTCTCTGGGTCTATGTGGGCTCTGTGGATCTAAACTCGGGTCCCCATGTTCGCATGGCAAGTGTTTTACCCACTGAGCCATCTCCCCAGCCCACAGTTCTGTTTACTCTGCCACCAGCCCAGTTTTAGAACAGCCTATCGCGGGCTTTCAGGGCACCCCTGGTATTAAGGGGTTGTGTCTCCGCATTTCATTGCTCCTGTGGTAGCCAGCTTGTAATCTTACGTTGCCGCCTTGTGTTTTCCCGTTCACTTTAGCCTTGTTGGTCAATTTTCAAGTGATTTTTAAAGTAAATTGGGTGAATCCACCATCATTGCCCAGAACCTTTTAACTACTTTAAACTCGTATGCACCTAAGGCTGTGAATATCCGAAGGATATATTATTCTCTTTTCTTTTTAAATTTGTGTTATTTTATTGATTATTTAATTTTTTATTATTCTCTTGGTTAGCTCTAAATATTTTTTATTATGATAAATGTATTTGTTCAACAGCAACGTTTAAGTCTTTATATAAATTTCAGAATACTTAAGATTTTACATTTCCCTTATTGATTTATTGTTTTATTACTTTTATATGTGTGCAGTGTTTTAGACAGAATCTCATGAAGCTCAGGCTGGCCTTGGTCGTGGTAGGTAGCTGAAGCTGGGCTTGAACTCCTCATTCTTCTAATTTCACCTCCCAAGTCCTGGCAAGCATTAGTCACCATGACTTCTTTCTATTATGTTTGTTCTTTTTGTCATATTTTCATCTGAACATGTTTTCCAGATAATATCTTTCAATGCAGTGAGATTTATTTCATGGCCCATGTGCAGTCAGTCTTAATGAGTGTCCCACATATGCATGAAACAGTTACACATTATGGAAATGTTGGTTATAAAACTACATGTCAATTAAAATCAAGGTTTTTATTTATATTAGTAACACCAGTATCTTCAGTGCTTTTGTCTAATTGATACATTAATTACTGAGAATTGAGATAGAATGTAGAGGATTTTAATCTCCACTCTAGATTTGCTTAATTTGTTTGGTGATTTAAAGATTGTTAGTTGAAACTGGGTTCAGGGTAATTTTATCTTCCTATTGAATTGTTCTTTCAACTATTTTCTATTGATTACCTTTATCTCTTTGTTTTTGTTTTCGTTTTTTTTGTGTTTTTTGTTTGCCATTAAGTCTATTTCTATGTTAGTAAAATTATGTTGCTTTTCATTTCCTTAGCATTTGATTTGGAGCATCTATTTCCATACCAACAGTCTGGACATTTCTGTAACTGTTTTTAAGGTATCTTTTGATCTGTAATATTTGGTCTTCAAAGTGTGCACTTGAGTCTCAGCTTTTCTCCTTTAAATACAGAATCATATTAGTACACATTTATAGCTATTATTTTAAATATTTTAATTTTTGTAATCTTATTCTAATTGTTATATTTATTTAATTATCTTTATTTCATTTTTCTACTTTCTAAAGTGAGCTCTTTAGACACTCTTTAGGACAACCTACTCTACCCTGGGCACTGGTGTGCTGTTGTGCAAGGATGTGCATGCATGTGTGTGCACATGTGTGGACACACACATACCCATGTCCTGAGTCCATATACCCCTTTTCAGAGATGTGATGATGAGCCAGCACTGGTGTGCTGTCATGGGAGTGTTTGTGCACACACACACACACACACACACACACACACACACACACACACACACCTATGTCCTGCCTGGGTCAGTCTACCTCTTTTTGGGAATGTGATGATGAGCCAGCACTGGTTTGCTGTCGTGGAGGTGTTTGTGCGCACACACACACACACACACACACACACACACACACACACACGTCCTGGGTCAGTCTACTCTTTCTCAGGGATGTGATTATTTTTCCTTATAGAGCGTTAGAAAATTTGCCTTCTATTTCTGTGTTTTCCGCACTTGTGTGAGTTTGCAAAAAAATAACTGAGCAATACTTCTGGTTGTAAGCAATGCAAACCTGCTAAAAACATACTAGTTTCAGTTTCCCTACTTAATTATTGCTGTATAATATTCTCTTGCCCTTCTGTCTCTATCTCTCTCTGTCAGGCAGTTACTGTTTATCTGTATTATTATCATTGTTTCATTTAGTCAATACTTGAAAATTTGACCAACTATCATTTTCTTCAAACATCAATATCCCTTCCATTATGCACTCCTTGTGGATTAAAATCCCTTTATTTGGATTCAGGGGATTGTTTAGTGGAAAGAGAACTTGTGCAAGCATTAAAAACTGAAGTTCAGATTCCCAAGACCAGGCAGGTATTGTGGCTGCCTGCAATCCCTGCACTCAGGAGGCAGAGACAGAGGATCCAGGGACAAGCTGGATAGTTAGACTAACTCAAGTCCAAAGGCTCTGAGTTCAGTGAGAGATCCTGCTTCAACAGATAAAATGGTGTCCCAGGAAGACACTTGATACCAACTTTGGCTTCTACATGCACACGCACACACATATCATATCCATGTGTGCCCCCACATATGTGAACACATCCACACAAAGACATACCGCACATGCATACCATTAAAAAATTCTTCTGAAACAAATATTGTATTTCTTTCTGAGAAAAATCTTAGAGTAAAAGATTCTTTTCTTCTTTGTTTTTCTAAAAAGGTTTCTTCAGTTTGCCATCACAGTTAAATAATAACTCATAGGTCATACTATTATTGCTTTATAAATTGTCCAGGGATCCTCATAATCTGAGAGCTACACTCTTAGAGCATCTTGCCTTTTCTCTGTAGCTCTTCCAATTTGTTTCCCATACCCCCATGTGTGGCATTGTATGTTTTGCCCTCATCGCCATGTGTTGTTTCCCATACCTCCATGTGTGGCACTGTATGCTCTGCCCTCATTACCGTGTGTTGTTTCCCATACCTCCATGTGTGGCACTATATGCTCTGCCCTCATTACCATGTGTTGTTTCCCATACCTCCATGTGTGGCACTGTATGCTCTGCCCTCATTACCGTGTGTTGTTTCCCATACCTCCATGTGTGGCACTGTATGCTCTGCCCTCATCACCATGTGTCGTTTCCCATACCTCCATGTGTGGCACTGTATGCTCTGCCCTCATTACCGTGTGTTGTTTCCCATACCCCCATGTGTGGCACTGTATGCTCTGCTCTCATCACTATGTGTTGTCTAGCTCTTGTCACTGCGATAAAGCCCCTGATATGAACAACTTAAAGAGAAGAATTATTTATTCTTCCAGTTTTGAGCAGGTCCAGTTCAAGTCATTCCATCTCTCAGAAGCCCTCTCAGATTCTGTTACATCACCTTCCTTCAAATATCTACAGCACTTTGTAGTGTGGTACTTATCATAGCTTAGTTTTCATTATAATTATTTATGTGTACTTTTCCACCTAAAATATTGTCTTGGTCACTTTTCTATTGTTGTGAAGAGACACCTTTTATAAGGCAACTTGTAAAAGAGTTTATTGGGGCACACAGATCCAGAGTGTTGAGTCCATGACCATCATGGCAGGGAGCATGACAGCAGGCAGGCAGGCATGGCAGTGGAGCAGTAGACGAGAGCTTACATCCTGATCCACAGGCATGAGGCAGAGAGAGATAATTGAGAATGGTCTGGGCTTTTGAAACCTCAGAACCTGCCCTCAGTGACACACCTCTTCCAATAAGGCCATGCCCCCTAATCCTTCCCAAAGGGTTCCAACAAATGGGAACCAAACATTCAAATATCTGAACCCATGGGAGACCACATTCTCATCCAAACCACCACACATAGGTCTAGAGTCCATCTTTTAGTCTTTTATTTTTGGTTCTCTATAACAACAAGTACTACTCCTTTTGTATGGAATTTGCTCAACAAATATTCACTAAAGGGATGCAAATATGATTATGTCCAATAGTCAACACTAGTTCATTCTGACTTTGATTTTCTTACCACTGCCTGATTTTTATAGTTTGTTTTTTGAAATAATAGCCCAAGGACATTCTAATTTTTCAGTTTCTATTGTTTATTTATTTGTTTAACAATGCACACAGGATTAAAACAAACCTCAGAGCTTGGCAACTTTCCAAAAACACTACTCACTGTTTTGACCTTTCAGGTTGCATTGAGCTCAGTCAACTGAATCCTCCACTGAGCCTTGGCAGTGGGACATGAACAGACTGGTAAGGTCATGGGGACACTGTCATATAATTGTTCCAAGTCTTCTAGGATGAGCTGCCTCTTGCTCTTGTGAGATTTTGGCAAGACCTTGCCTTATCATCCTTTGGCATGGTGGTCACGACATGGAAGGCACTCAATTGATGTTTACTGAATTGAGTTGAATTACTCTTAGCTCCTGGACTCATAAACCAGAATCAAAACTTGGCATGTCCTAGAAAACATATCACAAAGGGCTAATCACTTAGCAAAATGCCAGAGAGCTCCTGTACTTTGTGACCAGCCAAGTGCCAAATGTTTAGTGGGCAAGGTCTTTACATCTAGAAATTCTCCCCACTGCTGTGCTTCTCTTTGCTACAATGAAAATCCAGAGTTTCTACATATTGTGGATTCCTTCCCATGCCCAACTTATTTTTAAGCATTTATAAAGTAAATCTGCAACTGCAAAGATTCTTGGTGTATTCTCAAATAATTGCCAAAATTGATTTTATAAAACTAACCAGTATAATTTGAGTGATTATGACCCAGTAGCCATAGTTGACTGACATTTATTAAACAGCCCTCATAATCTAGTTGTCCCCATGGAAAAACAAAGCAGCAATGTAGCCCTGAAGATCACAATCACTGCTGAGCCATTTTTTTTTCTGTAAGACGTGATGCTTCGGGCCAGCTGATGGCTTCACATACCTGAAGGGTGGTCCTAGGCAATGTTAAGACCTCTATACCTAGACAAACGGAAAAATCAAGAGTCAAAATGGTGCGGTGTTTGGTTTAATATTTTATACATCTTGACTACAAACTTTTTACAAACATATGGGAAATTAAAAAAAAATCACCCATAATTCTACCAACCCAAAATTGTCTGTATTATTTTGGTAACCATCATTTGTGTACTTTTTGAAAACAGAGTTTCTCTCTTCAGAAAAACCCTGAGAGGCGGGCATGGTGGTGCATGCTTACATCCCCAGCACTCGGGAGGTAGAGGCAGGAGGATGGGGAGTTCAAGATTATGGTAGGCTACATGTTGAGTTAGAAGCCAACTTGGTCATAGGGAAGGCAGAACAAGAACAACCTATCTTTGGAGGTGGACAGTGGAGAATTAGCCATCTGGGCTTTGGTGTCCTGGGACCACACAGTGACTGTAAGCACTCTTCAAAACTATTTTTGTCCAGTGATGTTACCAAGGATAAATGTGGTCTTCCTGTTGGAAAGTTCAGGAAGAGCGAAAGGAAATGCCTTGAGCCCTGTTATTCTAGCGGGTTTGTCCGCTTAACTCTCTCCTCAGCTCTCACATCGTGTGTCCTTAATGGAGTCAGAGCGACCAGGCTCCAGGCGTTTTAACTAAGCAATATTTTGTTTTGAGTTTGTATTGGAGATTTAGGAGAGTGAAGCAATTTATTTGCCTCATCCGAGGCCTGGGCTGGGCCTAGGGGTTAGGGGTAGAGTGGAAGTGGCGGTGGTTTTATTTCCTCCCACAACCTTGTCTTCTGGTCCGGTCAGCCACACCCCTGCAACCCTGCCTGGGCTCGTGGGATGCTGCGGCTACACCTGCACTGGAGCTGCAGCTGCTTCTGCATAGGTGGGAGCGCAGCCCTCCCCAGACTGTCCACGGGTTGCGCTGTGGGAACTCTAAGTAGCTGCTTTTTTCAGGCTCACATCACCGCCCAGGGCAGACAGACCTGGGAATGGTTATCGGCCCAGAGCTGCAGGCGAAAGGCTAATCCAGTGCTGGAAGGGGGGCGCTGGTAGTTAAGCCCTTTAATGGCCCCCATCCTATGATAATTAGTCCTGGCCTGGAGCTAGTAAACCCGGAACCCCTCTAACCTGAAACGGAGCCTCTTCCACTGCTGGTGCTAATCCCCTGCACAATGAAAGCTGGACTAATTCACTGGGTAAACACCCTCTCCAGTTACTTACAAGCTGGCTTATTTCGGCCCCAAACCAAATAGAAAGGGGGCCAGTGAGTGGAAAGAAAACCAAATATTTAAGGACCCACTTTACCTTAAAGCCCACAATTCCCCACCACACCACACCCCTATGTCCCAAGAGGGATGCTGGGCTATCTTGCTTGGGGTGGCGAGTTATACCCCCCCCCCGACCTCTTTTTTAAGGCCCGTAGCTACTTGGCAGTGGGAACAACAGCCCTCGAGAAGTCTTTCCTCAGAGGAGGCAGTTACTAAATTTTCTTAGCCTTTGAAAAGCTGAGAGTCAGTGCTTAACAAAGGTTTAACAAAGATAGGTTCCCATTTTTATCTCAGAAAATTCTCTAGACTAGTTGTCCTCAAATTCCAGGTGCATCACTTGGAAGACCGTAAAAACTGGTCGCAGAATAGTTTATGTCAACTTGGCACAAGCTAAAGTCACTTGAGAGGAGGGAAACTCAATTAAGAAAATACCTCTATTAGATTGGACTGTAGGCAAACCAACGGACATTTTTCTTAATTAGTGTTTGATGAGGGAGAGCCCATTGTGGGTGGTGCCATCTATAAGTGAACAAACTAGTCAGCAACATTCCTCCATGGCCATCCTCCATCAGCTTCTGCCTCAGAGTTCCTGCCCTCTTTGAGTTCCTGCCCTGACCTCCTTCAAAGAACAATGATGCAGAAGTGAAGCCAGATAAACGCTTTCCTCTCCAGGTTGTCTTGATCGTGATGTTTCATCACAGCAATGGTAATCCTAAAACACTAAGCCCCAACTTCAGTTTATCATCCAATAGGGTGAGAGTATAATGGTTGCCTAGAGAGCCTATGGTCTGGAACAGGGCTCAGGAAACTTTTTTAAGAAGCAAAAGCATAAGGAAAAAAAGTCAAGTTTTCCATATTGTGTGGCCTGTCTCACGTGCCCACCCATACCACTGGCACACAGCATTCCAGGTCTGGTTCTGGGCTATGGTGTGGGAACTGTGGGCTATTTCTTTTATAGGGCTCTGAGGAACAGGGTATTATGGTTACATGACCTGAGATGCCCCTCTGTATGCTGTGAATATGTTTTATTACCATTGGTTAATAAAGAAACTGTTTTGGCCTAGGGCAAGGCAGAATATAGCTAGGCAGAAAAGCCAAACCAAATACAGACAGAAAGAAGGTGGAGAGGAGGGAAATGCCAGCAGCTGCCAGAGAAGCAAGATGTAAGCTAACAGGCCATGAGCCTGGTGGTAAAATATAAAATAATAGAAATGGGTTAATATAAAAGTAAGAGATAGTTAGTAATAAGCCTGAGCCATCAGCCAAAGTTTCATAATTAATATAAGCCTCTGAGTGTTTATTTGGGAACTGGTAGCAAGAGAGAAACTTCCAGTTACAGTCACGTTCTTTTGCTTAGCTTTTCTGAAAGATGTAGATAAGTATGTGGCTCTACAAGGACCCAGCAAAGATGGAAGATGTGACCCTCTAAGCTGCACTGGGTATAAACTAAAAGGGTCTGGCCTCTCTGGCCAAAAGATTCAAGAGGTCAGGAAGTCTATTAGCCCTCTGTTCTGAGTAGGATATTTAATGTGTGTGAGTGACTCTGAGTTCAAGGGAGAGCAGTAGAAAGGCAGATGCAATATCATTAGGTTAAAGGTTACAAGGTAGCTCAGTGGTCTGGTGCAAGAGCACCAAGAGGGATGCCCAAAGCATCAGGAATAGGAACTATGGCCTGCAGCTGCTCTAGTTAGCCTGTGCTCCTCTCTGAGAGCCCGTGATTCTTGCCACTGAACTGTACAGTTTTTCATATCCACTATCACTACGATATCCATTGCTCAGCTGCTTGGGTCTGGGATTCCTACCTTCAGTTTCTAGTGAACCTCTCTGCCTTTGGTTCTTGCTTTACTTCACAGTTGCACATAAGGCAACACTTTCTACCCTTTCCCTAAACTCATAAAAGGTAGAGATCTAACAGTGCCCTGATGCTGCTATTCAGTTTTCCAGGCTAAGACAGAATGAGGTGGCCCAAGGTGTTTTTAGTCCTCAGGTTTTAGCTTTGGGTTTTGGTTGCTCACTTTGAAATTCTGCTTGGTTTAGACATGAAGCTGGAATCTTGAGTCCTGGAGCCTAGGCTGAGCTGCGATCATGTGGTCTTGGCTGTGGGCATAGATACAATGGTAATCTGAGATAATAACTTTGTGGGTGAAACTAAAAATGAGAGCCAAGCACATGATCCATGTCATCAGTGGGAAAGAGCTATGTCACCATAGAAGGGAGCAATGTGGTAGAGGGTATTTTTATAGAGTGAGGGAGGAAGAGCTGTTAAGGGCACTGAGTTGGTGTGGTGTTCTTGTGGCCTCTTGTTCCCTGACTAATCACAATGGCATGAGGGATTTGAGCAAGAAAGAATTACCATTCTGCCTTGGGCTCTTTTATTAAGCTGTGGGATACTGTATTCTTGGGATTGACTGTAGAGCTGGGATGTGTCCCTTACAGCTATAGACTGAGGTGGTGCTAGAACCCTCCCTAAGGATTCCCACCATCCTGTCCTTTCCTCCAGATCCTTGCTCCCCGTGATGAGGCTCTTTACTCAGGGCCCACACATGGAACCCTGGGACGATTAAACATCCATGCTTATTGAACACTTGTCAAAGAGGTGTCACAAGGAACTTTTAGTCTGTTTGCATGTTTCCATCTTCACACCAGACCTCTCCAGCTGTTTAGGTGGCCACATTAATCAGGAAGCTAACTGAGGGAGGTGGTAGAGGTCTTCCCAACTACTGACACTCTATGTATTCAAATATGAACTAGATTATAGTATTTTGAGTCAGGGAGGTGGGAATAATCATAAGACCTTACATTTCTGGATCCTTTTTGTCTGCCTCCAACAAAGAAGGAAGGCACTGAGGACATACATGTCTAAGAGGTATATCTTAGCCATAGCCAGGAAAACCTGGCAATTGTGGTCACTGATAGACACAAGCCTGCACCATCTGGTCACCTCACAATTAACATAAGCTGAGCAGAGCATTCATGAGAACACTTAGAAGTCTTGGGCACATTGCTTTTTTGTTAGTCTCCATATTTCACCGAAGCCCAAAGAAGACAAGATCAGTGTAAAAGGGAAGGTAGGAATTGCTGAACACAGCAACCCTCTTTTCTCTCCTCATGGTTTAGTCCCTACTTTCTGCCCACTCCAGTTTTAGATGAAGGCTCATATCTTCTCAGAGTCTCAGTTCCTCCTTCTGTGGATGAGATGGAGATAAGAAGTCGGACTGTGTTGAGGATGGAGTGGAGAAAGTATGAAAAGCATTGCACAAAGCTCCTTGAACACAGAAATACCACACATAAGCAAGTGCTTAATAACGAATTTTCTATGAAGACAACGATGCTATTGCCTGCCCAAGGTTTCTTGGAATTTTCCAGATTTCTGTTAGACAAGTTAATCCTCAGTTCTATGTTATCAACTCTGTCAGCCAGAAAGAAAATCTTGGTCTCCTTGAGATATTTAATGAACAATGAAACAAGATATAAAAGCATAATTTGGATATTTCAAGTTCAAAGGCTTATCTAAAGTAGTAGGTTCTTATAGAGAGCTTAAATCAGGTATATACAGGAAATCTCAGCTGTGCCAGGGGCACTTTTCATTCTATAACGTAGAGATGATGGGCTTGGAAGGAAATAACTTCTGTTATCATTGATAGAAATGTAAAGTTATGTTATGATACATACTGCTCGTCCTCCAGGCACTTTTCAGATGAGTATTTACATCAGCCCACTTATCAGATTTTTGACTCTATTAAGTGGTGCTCAACTAGTTTTCCTCTGAGTAGGCACTAGACAAGATGCCTATCACGGCAGAACAGACCTCCTTGCTAGGAGTCCAAAACCAGCAGCTACTTTCCTGAGGAGAATTGTCTAGAACTATTCCACATTGATTACAGATGTTCAGCAGTGAGCTCAAACAGTCATTTATTCATTTCAGGAACCAAGACAGAGTGCCACTATTCATTACCAAATCTTGAGCATGGAAGATTGGATATGGTGATTCATGTTCCAAAGCTAGGAAAGTCTTGTCTCAGGGTCTGAGCATGACTGAATTGTTGCCAGTGATAGGTTCTAAAAGGTGAATCCATACCCAGACATTGTGGAAAGAATGTAAGGCCCGAGGTTTAGGTATAGAAACTGAGTATAGAGCTATGGTCCTGGGACTTGGGTCCAGGCTGGAATGTAAGCAGAAGCAACTCCTACCAGACTACAAACGCAGAAGGACTGAAGAGTGCCTGATGGATGTAGGCCAAACATAGGCCTACGCCTTGTTGCTAGTCATTGAAAAAAATCTAAGAGGGCAATTTGGCCAAACACAGACCTGAAGAAATAACCATCTAGTGTGAGCCTGGGCTTTCCCCAGTGCTTAGATGGTCGGTACAGGGCTAACCAGGTAACATGAGTCTAGAATTGTTATAGACATTGACCTCAGAGAGGGTAGGGTGCATGATCCACTGATCTGAAATCCATGCCAACAAGGACTACCTGTGGTGGTTTTGTCCTTATTGCTGGTCTTGCCCATTGCAAAGCCTTCCTTCAGGGACCCGAGACCCTGAGTTTCCTGGGAGAGAGGCATCCTCCCAATTAAGGTAAAATCTTCCATTTCCAGGTCGCATGGTCCTAGGCTTGCTTTTTTCAAGAATAATGACCAATTGTTCCCTAATATCCACTGTGGTGGTGAAAGGCATACAAGCTAAAATTGGTGGGTAAAGATGCCCTGAACAATGGAAGTTGCTGAACAATGTGTGTTTCCAGGACACATGTGTTGGGGAAGGTTGCTGGGCATGTGCCTTTTTACACCTTTGTTTGGACCTCACCTCTGCCTTCTCTCTTCCCTTTCTTCCTTCCCTTTTTCCTATGCTTTGATTCCATACTGGGACTCTGATGTGGTTACCAGGACTGCAATCATGATTTTTATTAACACGGGACAACTCTGAGGCTATACACTATGCACTAAGGACGACAGGATGGCAACAGCTAAATCCCAATCTCAGATTTCACAAGACACAGGTATCCTCTTGAAGTCACTGTGGCTTGGCATCTGTACTTTGCAGCTGGACTTAATTCTGATTAATGCACACATTTACCAACTGAGCAGCTTCTGGAAAGAATGGAAGTTTCCATGGAGAGGAAGAGGCTCTGTCCTTTTGGCAGATCTGCTTCACTTAATAGCCCTGAGGAGATCCCTGACTTGGTTACCGTCTCCAGCTTACAGTTGGTTGGAGTAACAGTGTCTGGATGTTCTAACAGTCAGTCAGAATAAACAGAGTAGGAGCTCCATCTAGAATGTTCTACCTGTGTGTACCTGATCCTTCTCATTTGCCCAGAGGGCTGCTGAGTCAGGGACCTTCCTGCCTGAGCCCCTATGGAAGCTTACTAACTTTCCTGCTAGCGTAGTATGCCTCTTGATTTAGAACATGACACAGGAGGAGGAAGTCTGGCAAGGGTCATTCGGCACTCCAGAGTCGGAACCGGGCAGAACCAGCCTGTTGATATGATAAAATATAAGACATGAGAAAAGGCGACTGGAGAATGCTGGGTCTTAAGAATGAGCACTCCGAGGGCCTGATATTTCCTGATCATTCCAGAACTTTCTCACTTTGGAAAATTTAGTCCTTTGCTTCGGAATCCAATTTCTGTTAATTCTATAGCAGGAAAAAGTCTGTTTTTGAGACACTAAGGAGCGAGGGTGCCAAAAGTTGAAGGCCTCTGCCAAACTTTCTGTAAGCACTCTGTTTCCTTTTTGCAGATAGACACATGCCTGAAGAACACTTCTCTCCCCTTACTCCTCAACTTACATAATTAATCATGTACACATATGCATGGGAAAATTATAATTTCCCATGCAAACTCTCACACACCAGCAAACGCTTTCCAGGATGCCGGTGTCTACACATTCTCTTTTTTCCTACCTTGATCTCCCAAGTTCCCACATTTGTGAAAGGCCCATTAAAGAAATCATTTCCCACCCCCCCCCCCCCCCCCCGATAGCGCCACACACCTGGTAATAAATAATATGATCATTGCCTACAAGGCACTGCTAGGAAGACCCGAGTGATAAATAGAAGGACTCCTTGCCTCTCCACAGGCTCTGTGGTGAAGGCGACAGAAGAGAGTTAGCTATTAAAGAGCGCTCATAGCCACAGGCAAATTCTCTTCCCTGTTTCTCCTTGTGGAGACCTTTCCTTAAAAGCTGAGATTGCTCTGATGGTTCAAGGTGCTATTGAGCTCTAACGGGGACAATTACAAGACTCCAGTTGCAGCATCTGAGGCCGATGCTTGTGTTTGATAAGATTCCTTGAGAATAATGCTGAGGAGAGAGGCCTGATAATGGGTTGTTGAAAGGATGGGACGAAACATCTTTGCCCAGAGCCTGAAGACAGAAGCAGCTGCTGTTGCAGAAGGGCCTCCCCCACCTTACCTCAAATTCTTTTCCATTTTTATTGCATTAAAAAAACACTCTCTAAACACGCACTTCAGAAATGAATTTTTTTTTTAGCTCCAAGCTAGTAACCCCGTTCACCAACTGATTTTATAGTATGAGAGGTTTTAAGAATAATTCTGCCTTTCTCATTCAGATTTTCTCCTTTCTACTATGTGCTGAGAAAACCTGCCCAGGAACAATTATTATATTTTGGTCCCTGTCTCCCTCCAGTTGTAGAATTTGCTACCTACCTAATTCTTTGACTTTAAAAACCTTTTACAAAACCAAATAATAAGAAACAAATCCAAGGTCTTTCTTTTGTGGAATTTTCCTTTTCTCTTTGTATTGCACTCTCTGTCATCTGTTAGGTATGAGCTCTTGCTCTCTCTTTCTCTCTCCTTTTCTCTCTCTTTCCTCCTCCCTCTTTCCCTCTCCCCCTCCCATTTTCTCTCCCTCCTAATTTTCTTTCTGTTAGGATTTGATGGAATATGTCTGCTCAAAGTTAGCCAGATTCAGGAGTGATTAATTTGTGCACATTGTGTGCAAACACAATTTAAAACAAAATATTTGAATTTAGCTGTTTTAGGATGCTTATCCCAAGGAATCCCAGAAATGAGTGAGTTTCCTGGCTTGTGTCCTCAGTGTTTCATGAAGCTGAGATTTCCTGCTTGGTGAAAACAGAAGCAGGAGTGAGGTGTAGAGGAATAGTGTGGGTCAGCGTCAACAAGCTCTGGCTGATTTTAGTCCTGTGCTGGTCCATTGTTTGGCGCCAGTTCTATGGTGACTCACACTGAGCAAACACCTGCTCAGATCAGAAGGTGTAGAAGAGCTGGATGCTGGCACCTGAGACTATAGCTAGTCTTCAGTTAGCACAGAGGGGTTGATATTAGATGGATAACACAGGGTAATGCTCAAGTTCAAGGTCATGTGGTATAAGTGCCAGGTGCTGGTAGTACCAGGAGAATGGTGATGGTATATCTAGGCAGGGCTTCCTTTGAGGACAAGGTAGGGGTTAGGGATATAGGTCAGTAATACAATACTTGCTTATCATTTACAAGTCCCTGAGTTCAATTCTGCCACAAACGTGTGTGTGTGTGTGTGTGTGAGAGAGAGAGAGAGAGAGAGAGAGAGAGAGAGAGAGACAGACAGACAGACAGACAGACAGAGACAGAGACAGAGACACAGAGAGAGATAGAGAGAGGGGGGATTTTGGTTGGATTCTGATGGATAAGAAAAGATTCACAATCATGGGCTTCCAAAGAGAAGGCACACACATCCAATAATCTCCTCAAGGGCTGCTCTGTGAACTTATGTGTCTGGAGCCTGCTGAGTCAGAATGTTGAAGCACTCTGTGAAGTGTCCTGAAAGCAAAGATTGATCCAGTTTCTAGGTCCTATTTTGAATCCATATGAACTCTGGCCTATATCAGAGGGCACTGGATTGACATTGGCTCTCATACCATTTGTTCATGATTTGTTTCTTATTGGAAATAGAGTGATGACAAACCTTCTCCATCCAGCTAGGATTCCAATATACTGATGAGGAAGCACAGAGAATCAGGCTGAAACACCAAGTCCAGTCCTCCTTGTCTGTACACCACTAGGTTCAGCTTTGAATACCCTTTCTCATCCCAAACCTCCCACACCTTGTCTAAAGATTATATTAGCTGCGGCCAAAGGTTCTTTGGGCCTGCAGAATCAGAGTGCCTTATGGCTACTGCCATGAAGCCAGTCATGCATGCTTGCCCAGAGGTAGCTTATGGAGTTGTGGAGACAGCAATCACAAACACTCTTTCCTGGGTTGCAGGACTTTTAAAATCTCGTTTCCAGTGTAGACAGTAGATAACAGCCAAGCGGGAATCTAGGATTAGGAATTTCTAGTCATGAGAGTGAGCAACTTCATTCCAGGTCTTAGGTACTGTTATTGTGAGGGCTGATCTGCTATATAGCATCACTAGAAAAGAAAATACGGGAATAGAGCCTAAGAATAGAATTCATACAGTTTAAACTGAGAATGCTTTTTAAAAAATAAATACTGGTCCTCATGCTTATACATAGGCTGAACACCCATTAAGTCAAGCTTTGCTAATGCCTTCTCAGAGAAGCAATGATGCTGAGCACTGGCTCAGTAGAATGAGAAGGTCCCAGAGGGTGTTTGGGTGTTTTGTGCATTGAGCTCAATCAACTCACTGGGGTCTAGATAGGGTGTGAATACAAGACAAAATATTCCCAGCTAACTTTAACTTAAGGCATTCTCTTATACTAATGCCCATTGACTGGTGGCTTTTCAGTATTTTAATGTTTGTATTGTTCAGAAGCATGGGAAGCAAATATATCCAATATGTTAATAACTTTTTGGTCTACATATTTTCATATAAAAAGTATGTCCTGTAGTGGTAGTCTGAAGGTGTGTTAAGTGCTGAGGACATTGTCTTCATAGGATGTCAATGATCATCCATTTATGAAAGCCGGTCCAGAAGCATCATTCTGCAGTTGTCATTTGTTGGAAGGTACAGTCTTATGTACAAGCTGGAGTAATCTGGTTAAAACATTCTGCTGGAGCACAGCTCTGAATCAGGAACTCTCTCGGAGTTTAAACGAGACATGTCCCCCATAGCCTTGAATGTTTGAACACTTGGTCCCCAGTTGGTGGTGCTCTTTAGGGGATGTTAGGGAAACTTTAGGAGGATATGTCCTTGCTGGCCGAAATCTGTCTCTGAGAGTGGGCTTTGAGAGTTCACAATCTCACCCCAGTTCCAGTTTTCTCTCTCAGCATGTGTTTGTCATTGAAGATGTATTCCCCAAGCTTCCTGCTCTTCTGACTCCTGGCATGCCTCTGCCACAATTATGGACTCTCCTGGGACCATAAGCCAAACTAAACTCATCCATAAGACTTTTTGCACGTGGTATTTCAGCACAGCAAGAAAAGAGTAAGTAGAACAGGCTATAAAGGAGGTGGAGAAGGCACACATTCTGGTCCACACATCACATCTATTCTTTACTGCGGCTTTGGGACTTGGTGTTCTCATCAGTTATCTAATTATGGGATGGTTTTAGGCTGCAGTTCAGCTTAGAAGGAAGACAGCTTATGAGGCACTTTGTATTTACTCCTCTCAAATTTTCAGTGATTCAAACTAGTGTTCTCTTGCTTAGTTTGACACAAGTACGTTTGTGAATTTATCTTTCTTATCTCATTTTTATTGCCCAAGGCCCCATACTCATTTATTATACTTCATCATTTCAACTTTTCAAAGGGATCTGAACTCTTCCAACATAAGCCCTGATTGTATGTCTTACACTGCCTGAAAGGATTTGGTTTTCATGTATGTCAAGGAGATAACCATCTCTAAAATAACAACATTTAGAAGAGCTTGTATTGGGGTTAAGAACATAAAAAGAATTTCTTGTTTGCAAATTAAGTAAACATTTGGAATCTCAATACTAGATTTGTAAATTTAATAACATTTGTAAGTTTTCAAAAGCATTTGTAAGAGCTGAAGCAATGGTTCAGCTGGGGTCAAGACCTCTTGCTGTGCTTTCAGAGGCTAGGAGTTTGCTTTCCCAGCACCAACAGAAGACTTCTCACAACTTCCTGTAACTCCAGCCCTCGGGGATCTGATTGACCCTTCGTGCCTCCACAAACACCTGCATTCACCTATATTTACCCATGCATGACGCACATACATTTAAAGACTCTTTTAAAATCTTAACAAGTTTCTATACCTCAAAGAATTTCTCTTTAAAAAAGATGTAGGTCCTTAATGTTAGAAAATCCCAAAGGATTCCATAATAATCATTTCAGAAAACTTCCACCCCCTGTGAACTTTGAAAGCCTCACTGTGTTTTACAAGTGCCTTTAGATCAATCAGTCAGTGTGAAAGTGGATGTCAGGGGAGACAGCCGTGAGCCTTGGGTTATTAAAGAAGAATGAGTAACTGCTTCCCCATGGAGGCATCCCCTGTGTGTTTCTGAAGGACTTTTGAACACCGATGCCCTCCCACATTACCCGGAAGTGAAGACTCCCAGACTCCCAGCTTCCATCCAAAGAGAGAACAGGTGGTAAAAGTTTTCCCCAGCTCTAGAGGTTAGTGTTGGAGACTCTCTTGTATCTTTTCTTTTAAACACAAGCAAGGAAAAAATATCTTTTAATTTTCTAGAGTTCTAAAACTTATTTTTTAAATTAAAAATTTTAAGCCGAGGATTTACAAGTTAGCTATTAACTTTTAAGGGTTTCATTATAGCTTTTTAAAATCATAATTACTTGAGGAAAGGGGGAAAGGAGTGTCTACTTTATTCCTAGTGGAAACTATACATATAGATGAAGAGTCTATATAAAATGGAAGCCATGCTTATATTAATACTGCCTAACTGATATTCAATAACTCACCCTTCTTTATCCCATTGTCCATATTTAAATACTTCAAAAAGAATTCTAATCAAGGGGAAATTAATAGGGAGGAAAGACTGGGGCTGGGAGAAGAAGGTTCTAATCCCACTATCTCTTAATATTTCAAAGTGTCTTTTATTTTCTCAATAAAAGGGTGAGAGAAAGGGAGGGGGAGAGAGAAAAGGGAATTAATCCAGTGCTCTGAACTGTCCTCTCATCTCAATGCTTTAAATAAATTCTAAGAGAATATCACACATGAGAAAGCTATTTATGTCCAATGGCCAGGCTTTGCTTTTGCTTCTCAACTGTGCCCCATCGTCCCTTCCTCCTGCTCTTTATTCTACCTGATTCTTTTCATTCTTTGGGATCTTCGAAACCCAGCAACACAGCTGGATTTCAATTCCAAGAGCCCCCTCAAATGACCTGGCTGTGTCCCTCCCCTCTGCTTTCTCCCATCTTGCTTCTTGGGAGCACACTCCCTGGTACCCAGGTGCACCCCTGTCTCTGCTTCAGACCTTTTTCTCCTTCATCTTCTCCATCTCTATCTCCTCTACTGATTCTTCAAGCCCCACCACGGCTGTGGAAGCACACCTGGGTGGCTTCTTAACAGGTGGAGAAATAAAATCTTAGAATCACTCATCTTTCTGGGAGACATTTGACACGCACTGCAACATTCAATCCTTTTAGGAGTCATCATTCTGGAACAGATGAGGGCATTGTCAGGTCAGCTGAGCTGAAGAACTGGGCTTAGGGGTCCAGAATCTGATGCCTCCCTTGCCCTGGACCATTGCTTTTATTCAGCAACCATCCATACAACTGGGCACTTAGAAGTCTCCGATCACTTCATGCAGTGCTTTGCCCAAGGAAGATGATACGCCTTTGTGCTTGTGCCTAGGATGGGTTGGGTAGCAGCATATTTTGAGGTCCTATTTAATGATAAAGATCCTTTTCCCCTATTATGGGATGGTTTTCACTGCATTATGCAATCAACTTACATGTCAGACTGATTCAGGCCTTCTCAACCCACACACACTTCTTTCCTCAAAATTGAAAATGAGTCTGTGCTGACAACATTACAAGGTTTCTATCTACTGCATGCCATTGGTATACTGATTAAGGAACAGATTGGCTCATTATTCCTTTTTTCCCCCATCATTTTATTTTTCATGTGAATGAATGTTTTGCCTGCATGCATGTCTGTGCACCATGTACATGCCTGGAGCTTGGAAATGATAGAAGAGGGCATCAGATCCTCTGGAACTGGAGTTGCACATGGTTGTCAGTCACCATGTGTGCTCTTGGAATTGAACCTGGGTCTTCTGGAAGAGCATCCAGTGCTCCTAAATGCTGAGCCATTGCTCCAGTCCCCTCATTTGTTCATTTAACAGACACTTAACTAGGCTCTGGGGTACTTTTTATTTCCCTTTCTTTCTTTCTTTCTTTCTTTCTTTCTTTCTTTCTTTCTTTCTTCTTTTCTTTCTTTTTATGTAAAGAGAATGTAGTGTGTGTGTGTGTGTGTGTGTGTGTGTGTGTGTGTGTGCGCGCATGTGCTTGTGTGCGGGTGTATGTGTGTGCATGTACATGTGTGTGTGTTCTGATGCCCTCTTCTAGCATTTCCATAGGATGACCTGGGCAATAGCCACTGAACACGGACCTGGAGGAAGTAAAGGATGTGGATCTCTAGTTGAAGAGTTGTCCAAGTAGAAGACACAGCAAATACAAAGGCAGGAACACACCGGAAATGTTCAAGATTCATCAGTGTCTCTAATTGTTGGAAAGAAATTACATCTTTTACTCATCTGTAATTGAAAAAGAGGAAGTCTATTTTTTGCACATATATTTTTGCAATCATCAGTACAAACTGAATATAGATTCGTGTGAGCAGGCAAATATCCAAGGGCCATGAATAGATTTTGAGCAGAAAGATAGGGTTAAAGTAAATGGTATTACTATATTTAAGATATACAGGAACAATCAGTATTTTAGCCTAGGTTTCCTGGAGAACAAAGGCTGAGGCAAGGATTAAGAGCCGCCTTTATGGGGAGGCTAGGAGAGCTTAAAGGACAGGGAAGCAGGGAAGGAGGAAAAACATACAAAATGCTGCCAGACTTCTCTGACCACTGCCTCATTGAGATCCAGTAAGACACAGTGAGTGGCCTGTATGTGTGCCTGTATTGGTAGGTGCTGATCTTAGCCTGTGCCCCAGAGAAAGGTAAACCTGGGAAGAAATAAAAATGTAGCTGTTAGGTTCTCTGTGACCATCTTTTGTCAGATAACCCCTACCTCCTATACCCTTCCCTATATCCCTAATTTCTTAGTTGTCAAATCTGGCTTTCTGCTCAGCTCCCAGGTCTGTGCTGCACTTTCCACTGAATTCTGTACCAAAAGGAAATAGACATTGGACATGTACCTGATTAGCCTGGGTGAATAGCAACTGCCAAAGGGGTCGGACCAGAACTCATAAGCCAGCCACTGATGGACTCCAGGCAATGCGGAAGATGGAGCTCAAGGGATGCTGGTCAGTAGGTGGCAGCAATTGAGGCAAAGCATATGCTAAGGGCTGGAGGCACAGAGATGTGCACAGTCTGGAGGCACACAAGTGTGCACAGTCTGGAGGCACACAGGTGTGCACAGTCTAACCGGTTAACGGCAATACTCAGAGTGAAAATTCACACAACTCTAACAACAAATGGGGCATAAACTTTGTTTCCTTTAAGTTCATGATAAATCAAGATTAGCAATGCATATGTGGGAAAGAGGGAGGAATTGGGGGACGGACGGCTACACCATGAGCAGGAAATATCATATGGAGGGATGCGGCCCTAGTGCTGTCTGAGAATACACACCAACTCTGCTGTTACTTTAGCCAGGCCAGTTACTATACAAGTGTCCATGAAAACTAAAATGACTGGGAAAGGGTGCAAACTGAGTGTGATAAAATAAACATAAAACCAATGTAATTGACTTAATATGGCTGAATCTTCTATTTCTTAAAATGGGCAAATGAGAAAAGTTGATGGATTTAATCTTAGCCGGAATTCACTGTGTGGATGTTATAGGTATCTACATACATTTTTCAATTTTCAAATCATTTAGTTATTGGAGAGAACTAGTCATAGGAGGAACTTGAAAATTTAATTTACCAAAATGTAATATTATTTATAAAGTGGAACAAGTCTAAAATGAATAAAAACATAAACCTTTGAGTAGTACATCACCAAGGCAGAATTGTACGCGAGACGCTTTGGGTGTAAACTGTGAGACACTTCCTTAGTAAGAGCCCACTGAAAATGAGTGAATCCCCGGCATTCCGTCCATTCTTCCTGCCCGTGCTTCCTGAATCCCCGGCATAACATCCATTCTTCCTGCCCGTGCTTCCTGAATCCCCGGCATTCCGTCCATTCTTCCTGCCCAGGCTTCCAGCTTCTTTCTGATTCTGATGACTGCACTCTAGTTTCCATGTTTGGACTTTACTTCACTTGGCTTTCTCTCTGAAAATAACAGAACAACAACAACAACAAAAATAGAATAGTTCATAAAAATTCAGTGTGGTGGTTCATCACCAACTTGACTAGATTTAAAATGACTTAGGCACACCTTTGGGTGTGTCCGTCAGGACATTTCTGGAGAGGATTATTTAAGGGAGATGATCTGCCCTGAATGTGGCATCATGGGCCAATGACAGGAATGGACTAAAAGGGGAGACTGGGGAAAGCCAACTGAGTGTGAACATTCTCCCTCTCTCTGCTTTCTCTTCACCATAATACAGGCTGTTCTGCCACGAGCCAAAAATATCCTTCCTCTTTTAAGTTCTTTCTATCTGGTACTTTGTGATAGTCACACAAAAGCATGAACTATGGATTATTTCTAATATAAAAACACGAATCCTGTTGTGAGGGTCTACTCTACGCACATGACATCATCTCAGGCTAATGAGCCCATGAAGGCTCTGCCTCCTGGCACAGGTCAGTGAGGGTTAGGGTTTTGGCAAACCCTCCAGGAGCAGTAACTATCATCTGAGGTAACTTGACTGCAGTGAAGAACATGTTATACAGCACACCCTGCCTTGGTGTTCCCCTGAAGTCAAGGACAATTTGTGGAAATATTCACTCAGTCATTCTACAGCTTCTAGGCTCAGAACCTGTCTTTTAGAAACCCTGACTGGACTGGATGTTAGAATTTTACACACTTGAAAAAAATGTCTTATCTTTGCAATTTTTGTGAGGAACTAGAGAATTATATACTTCTGAGTGTGCTTGACGCAAACTAAAAAAAAAAAAAAAAAAAAAGCATGCCAGGAAGGTACCTGCTGGGCTGGAGAAATGCTCAGTGGTTAAAGGCACTGATTGCTTTTGTAGAGGAAGTGCATTCAATTCCCAGAACCCTCACAAAAGCTCATAACCATCTGTAACTCTAGATCCAGCGTATCCACTGCCCTCTTCTGGTCTCTGAGTGTATTGCATGCACATGGTGCACAAGCATGCCATGCAGGCAAAATTATCCACACACATAAAATAAAAATATTATTTTTTTAAAAGAAGGCATCTGTGCAGGTTATGGTGCATATCTGTAATCTCAGCCCTTGGGAAGATGAGGCAGGAAAACTGAGAATTCAAAGTCAGCCTGAGCTTTATAGTGAAATTCTACGTGCAAGCAAAATAAAACAAAAGAACCAAACACGAAGCATTGGATTTTCCTAATGACCAAAAGCCACTATTAGAAATGTGGTGGGGATGGGAAAAGACAACTCTGAAGTTCTATCCCCCCCCCGTGTGTGTGTGTGTGTGTGTGTGTGTGTGTGTGTGTGTGTGTTTGCATGAGCTTGCATGCACTGGGCGCACATGCCAGAAGACAATACGATGATCGGTCAGCAAGCCCCAGAAAACTGTCTATTTCTATCTCCCAAGAATGTGGTTACAAGCACATACCACCATGTCCAGATATTTTTTTTTTTTAATGTGGGTTCAGAAGATCAAACTAAGGTCCCCGTGCTTGCAAGGCAAGAAGTTTACTGACCAGATGTTTCTGGATTCCAAATAAGCTGTCCAAGGGGTTGCTTCTTTCCTCCTTTCAGTTATGACTCACGTGTCTAAGCTAATTCCTGAAATGCAGGACTGGCTTGGGTCAGCTTTGTGTGCTGGAGATACCTCCTTCATTTTCCCCTATTAGTAATGGTTAAAGGAACCTTTCGAGGATTGGCTACATATTATCCATCAATTAGTATAAGCATTAATAAATGAAGACAGATTACAAAATAAATTTGTGTTCCTATTATTCTGTAAATAATAAAAATACTTTTTGATGAATATGCAGAAATAGTAGGCAAGTACTAAGTTTAGCTGCTAAGATTTCTGGGTCTCTGCATCCAACCAGGACTGCTGAGATGGCAGGTGCTTCTGCAGCAGTAGTCAGCCAGGCCATGCTTGAACAGGTAACTTTTGCACGCTCCTGTTTAACTAATTTTATTCACCTAAAAAATACCTTAAGCCACTGGAATTGAGATACTACATACAAAAAGAGAAAGCTTCCTAGTCTGTTTTTTTTTTTTTTTCTCTTTGCCAACAGGGACAATCACAGCAGACTTAGAGTGAATGAGGTGATTCTTTACACAAACCCTTTGCAATAGATGCACGGTTTATCCATGTCAATCACCCATCCATTCAAGCAAGGGGCACTGACCGGATGTGTGGCAGCTGGTGTGAAACACTGGCAATGTAAAGATGGGCGCTTTCTCCATGCTGCCACGTGCATCTCTCCTCTGGCCCACCAGGAGGCTCACGTGGTAGCTCACAGTCCTGGTAGTTTGATAGTACCCAGACTTTTAAAAACATTTGAATGCCCAGCTCCAGTCCTGACAGATCCTGACATTGGTAGACTCTTGGGGCAGATTGCGAGTAAGCTAAACAAATTCAGAGATAATCTGAAATGTAGGACTCCATCAAACTGAATGATATTCTGGCCAAGGTGCAAATGTGGCTTCTGAGACATGTTTAATGGAAAGTGTACATTGTCCATATCCCCTGCGTCTGTGGCAGCTAGGGACCTGTGCCTTGCCTTGATCTATAGTACCAGGAGAGGGACCTAAAATGGTATCATATCCTCACCCCTGCTCAGAGCACTCTAGAATTTTCCTGTTTCCCTTTTTCTTATGATTCATGAGCTATTTTTAAGTATGTCATAATAAGCATACTGTGGTTATATCATTTTTACCCTTCTTTCTCCTGCTCCAACTCTTTAATATTTCTCTTGGCAGTCTAGTCACAAGTGCAAATCTGAGAATAAAGAAGGAGGGAAGGAAATTAGGAAGAGAGCAAAGGAAAACCAAGACTCCTTCTCCTAAAACAAACAAACAAACAAAAAATCCAAAACATCTACTAGAGTAATAGAGAGCAAATAGGTATAACAATCTTTGCGGGGCAATGTACAGGGAAGAGCAGATCGGAGACCCTTTCTGTGTGCAGGGAGGTGGTGGGAAGTAGTTTCAGAAAAGTGTAAACTGCTGTCCTGCTGTTGGCACCTTCTCTGGAGTGTGGTTTCTTATGCTCATGAGTAGCAAACCACTATGGAGAAGGCAGGGAGTTTCAGTCTCTGTAGTGGGAGGCCACACGGCTTACAACTTGAGTTGGCTCACTCTCCCACCTGGAGCCTTTCTTGTCTCAATCAGAGAAAAAGTTCATAGGATGCCTCTGACATTCCCCTGTCTCAAGACAGAGGCTTTTAAAAACTCTTCTGTGAAGGAACCATGCAAGCTTCCAAAGGAGGGAAGCAATCAGCACCCCCACCCAGCTCTGTCACTTGTCTTGGTTACTTTTCTACTGTGGTGACAAAACATGATGGGCTTGTCAAAAACTTATAAAAATAAAGCATTTAATTTGAGGCTCACAGTTCCAGAGGGTTAGTCTATGATCATCACGGGGGGGGGGAGCATGGCAGGCAGGCAGGCAGGCATGGCACTAGAGGAGTAGCTAAAAGCTTATATCTGCTCCACAACAACTAGGCAGATAGAGAAACTGGAAAAATGGGACACTTTATTACATACCTCCTTCAAGAAGACCACATCTCCTAACCCTTCCCAAACAGTTCCACCAACTGGGGACCAACCATCCAAAATATATGAATCTATGGGGTCCATTCCCATGCAAGCCATCCCAATGCCCGTGGTCCACAAAACGGACCAGCATGGTATGATAACCATAAAGGGTACAGCAGTGGAAATATATCGTGGGGGTAACCAACAGCTCTCTAATTGAACTTAAGACCTGTTCAACAAGAGAAAGATCACACTCAGTACTGGAAACCTAGCTACCTACCTAGGGCTAGTAAAGTCATGGATCTTGGAGGAGAACCTACAATCACCATTTTACTAAACCGGCACAGTCCCTAACTGCATTCTAAATATCTGTCCTATACTCACAGATAAATGTAGTTCTCACTCTTTCTCAAGGAATCTTCTCTTTGTAATAGATGGTGGCCATTACAGAAAACTACAAGCAATAATAATGTAGAGCCGTGGAGCTCAGTCAACAAGGATGCTTTTACAAAACTACTCCTGCACTTGAGGCTCAGGGAATATTGTGGGAGATGGTGTGCAAAGATCTTAAGAGCCAGAGGATCAGGGAGTTCACTGAGATTGTGTCTCCTGCTAATGTCAGAAGTTGCAGCCATAAAGTCTCACCAACATAACTGCATAAATATGAGCTGAACAAGGACAACAACAATAGACATACTAAAGTGGATGGGACAGGAAAAGCCCTGGAGGCCTTAACCCTACACAGAGAACTACAGGCAACTAAGGAGCGTTGAGAGTAGGAGAAATCATTTTCCCCAGGGAAGAGCACACTAGTTCAACACCTAATGGTCAGCCCTGAGAACACACATATAAGCAACATTATACTGAGTGATCAGATTCCATTTATGTATTTAGTAATATATATGTTTGTACATATACACATATATATTTAACAATGAGAAAATACATATGTATATGTATAGACATAAACACGTATATATTTAACAACAATGAATTTTAAAGAGCAGGGGTTGTATGGGAGGGTTTTGAGGAAGGACAGGCAAGAGGGAAATGATGTGATTATAGTATAGTCTCAAAAATTAAAAGAAATAATTAAAAATTATCATTCCACAATATCTAGGAAGACTGTGCTGAGAATGTATTCTAAGAGCTGGACATTCTATTGAACTCTTCGGCACCTTATTGTGTCTGCCATTCTGTCTAGGAGATAAGAACACATAAGAACAAGAGAAGAGCAGGTTTGCCAACAACTTCTAACTAACGACAGGCTGAACAGGTAGTTTGATAACCCCCTTTACATGTATTCACATTCTGAAATCAAATCTCTTGTTACTGCTTTGAAGTTTTAAGTCAATATGTTATATATAAATAAGAGGCATCCACAGGAGTGAATATCATGAAAAGGTATTTTTAAATTTTAGATGGAGAAATTTAAAAAAAAACAAACAAACACCAAAAATCTTTAGTGATCACCATGTGGCAGCCTAAAGAGTATCTGAACAATGACAACACCAGTTGACATGTCAACGTGGGTCAGGTTAAGTTTCATAAGACCCACTCCCCAAATGAGGAGCTACAGGCAACTAACGACAGCTGAGAGAGGGAGAAGGAGCCACCCCTAGCAACACTAAGTGAACTAAGCAGGTTGTATTTACATGTCTTAATAATGCATATATGTAACAAGAGTGAAGAAAGAAAATGAGAGAGAAAACTTCAACAAATTTTTCTGTGGGTATTTATTCTAATAGGCTTCCTCCCTATGATAGCAGCTTAGAATCATGGTTTCAGAGGGAAACTCACATCTACTGAAGCCAGTATAGTTGTGGTACATATGTGCTTTGCACATTCAAATCAACATTTTCAAGATTGGGCTTTTGCATTTGAATTGTGTCCCTGACTAGAATGGGCCAGGTTGGTGTTCTTTTCTGTACTATGCTATTATTATCAGCACCCCCATTTTAAAGATGAAGAAACTAAGAGCCAGAAAGAATAAAATGCTTGGATAACCCAACCTGATAAGTGAAATAGGTTTGTGATGAAAGCAGCTTTCTGAGTACCTGCTTGCAAAGCCAGGGTTCAGGCTAGGGATGTGGGTCTTTATCACCTTGTAGACAGAATGCTATAGTTTTCTTTTCTTGGGAAATTCTTTGAAAATCATCTCAATGCAGCAATTCTTGCAAAATGTAAGAGTACAACTTTGACACAATCTCTAGGGAATTGATGGCATTTTTTCTCTCAGACGGCTCTGGACCTATTGAGAAAACAGAGGCTGAGCTCTGTTATTTCATTCTGAAACACGTGGTAACTAGTTTGAACTTTTTAAAAGAAAAGAAAAACAGGGTCAATGTACTCTGTCTTCAGGTTTCTTCTGAATGACAGTTCGTCTAAAATCTAAAATACATCAAAAGAATTTACTGTTTAAAATATTTCCTCTGTAGCCTCAGATTTAGGATTTTATTATACAGTTGTGTTTTTTTTTCTTGTTTTGTTTATCTGTTGAAGACAGGTAGATTGGGCCTTGACTAGATTTAGTTCTGTTTAAATGTCAATTTCTCCCAATTTGGGAGTCTAGGGAAATGGTTCAGTCTGTATAGTGTTCGCCATGCAAGTGTAAGAACTTGAGTTCAGATTCCTGACACACACAAAATCAAGGATGGTGACCTGTGTTGAGTACCAGCTCTAGGAAGGTGGAAATCAGATTTTAGGGGCTTGCTGGACAGCCAGTCTAAATGAACTTGTGAGCTCCAAGTTTAGTGATAGACTCTACCTCAAAAAGAAAGTAGGAAGTGAGTGATAGAGCAAGATATAATTTCAATATTTTGCCTCCAAGTACATATATCTGTGCACAGAAACATAAACATGTGCACACATATAAAGTACACACATGATTTTTACAAATTCTCTTAATTTGGACTATATTTTCAATGTCATTTGTGACAGCTAAACTTGGCTGCTAACCTGACACACCTAAGTAAAAAGAACCTCAATTAAGAAATTGCCTATATCAGATTGGTCCATGGGCATGTCTGTTTGGGGATTTTCTTGATTGCTAATTGATGTAGGATATCCCATCCCATTGTGATGAATGGTTACCTGGAACTATAAAAAGAAACAAACCTTTTCTTCCCCAAGTTGCTTTGGGTCATAGTGTTATAACAACAAAAACCAAACTAGAACAGAAATTAGTACAAGGAGTGGGGTTGTTGCTGTGAGGAGCCTGTTTTTGGAGGAATGTGAAAGACTTTGGAACTTTACACTAGAAAAGCAGCTGAATGATGTAAGTGGGACTTAACAGGCCATTCTAGAAGAGGCCTGGAAGACAGTGATGCTGAAAGTGATTTATAAAGGAGAGACCTGACTTAAAATGCAGAGGGAAACAATATCAGCAGTTGAGCTAGAAGTCAGTTGTGTGGTATTTTGGAAAAGAACTTGGATGCTTTTTCCTCATGCACTGAGAGTTCATAGGATGATAAATTAAAAAGCAGTATACTAATTTCTTTGATGAAAGAAATTTCAAGACAGCATAATATGGATTTTGTGAAATTGCTACAGCCAATTACTCTTATGCTGGTCTACAGTGAAAAAGAGCAAATGGGAGAGAAAGAAATGCAAAACGTGCATTTTAGAGAGAAAGGGACCATTAAAAGGTAAAGCATTTTATATATACTATCAAAAAATAATCCATAAAAAGACGACCATGAAAGACAAAAAATTAAAAAATAAAAATAATAATCCACATATGCTGGAAGAAGATACTTTGAAATTAAATATATCACACAAGACTAATATGGTTAAGATCAATAACACAAGTGACAGCTCATGTTGGTGAGGATGTGGACCAAAGGAATACTCTTCCATTGTGGTGGAAGTGCAAATTTGTACAGTTACTGTAGAAATCAATATGGCTATTCCTCAGAAAAAATGAAAATTGATCTACCAATCTACCTCAAGACCCAGTTATACTACTATTAGACATATATCCAAAAGATGTTCAATCCTACCACAAGGACAATTGCTCAACTATGTTCATAGAAGCTTTATTCATAATAACCAGAAACTGGAAACAACCTAGATGTCCCCCAACAGAAGAATGAATAAAGAAAATGTGGTATATTTACACAATGGAGTATTACTTAGCTGTTAGAAAAAAATAACATCATGAAATTTGCAGGCAAATGAATGGACCTAGAAAAAATCATCCTGAGTGAGGCAACCCAGACTCAGGAAGAGAAACATGTATGTACTCATCTATAAGTGGATATTAGCTGTTAAATAAAGGATAATTACATTATAATCCACAGACCCAGAGATGCTAAGTAACAAGGATGGCTATAGGGGGATGCATGGATCTCCCTGGGAAGGAAAAATAGAATAGACTTTGTGGGTAGACTGGGGACAGGTGGGGATGGGAACAGGAGGGATCAGGTCGGGGGAAAGGAGTGGAAGGAGAGAGTATGGGGAGAGATGACTGGAATAGGTGGGCATTTATGGGGCAATGTGAAAACCTAGTGCAGTGGAAACTTCCTAGAACTTATGCGGGTGACCCTAGTGAGGTCTCTTAGTAACGGAGAATATGGAGCCTGAATTGGCCATTTTCTGCAACCAGGTTAAGCTACCACTGGTAGGATTAGGACACCAACCTAGTCGCAAAATCTTCGACACACAACCTACCCTGCCTTCAAGATGTGCTGTGGCAATGGTGGCTCAGAGCTTGTTGGTGTGTCCAACCAATGACTGGTCTAACTTGAAGCTGAAGCCACAAGAGGAACCCTATGCCTGGCACTGCCAGGTTGGCCAGGATCCAGAAGCTAGATGGCTCAGAGACCTAGGGTAGAACCAAATATGACTGACAAAAAGAAAAAAAAATCAATGAATTGATTCCTAATGATACTTTTCTATAGTCATAGATTGGTTCCTGGACCAGTCATTATCAGAGAGGCCTCCTTTAGGAGCTGAGGGGATCAAATGTAGATATCCACAGCCAAACATTAGGTGGAACTTGGGAAACCCCACAAGAGAGGGAGAGAAAGAATTGTAGGAGCCATGGGGTGTATAGGTTACCAGGAGAACATGGCCTACAGAATGAACTGAGCAGAGTTCATAGGGGCTCACAGAGACTGAAGTGGCCATCACAGAGCCTACATGATTCTGTGCTAGGCCCTCTGCACACATGCTGTGGTTGTTTAGTTTGTTTTTTTTTTTGTGGGATTCCTAGCAGGGGGAGTGGGGGTGTTTCTGACTCTTCTGTCTGCTCTTGGGACCCTTTCTTCCTACTGGGTTGCCTCATCAAACTTTGATATGAGGGTTTATGCCTAGTTTTATTCTGTCTTGTTATGTCATGTTTAGTTGTTATCACTGGAGGTCTAAAAGGAAAAGGAAGAGCAGTGGATCTGGGGGAAAGGGAAAGTGGGGGGGCTGAGAGGAGGGGGGCTGAGAGGAGGGGAAGGAAGGAAGGATGTGATCTGGATATATTGTGTGAGAGAAAAATAAGGAAAAATTAAAAAGACTAATTCTTAGAACATGTAAAAATCAATATACACGTAAAGAACAACGTAATGGGAAAAATGGTCTAAACATCTGACATTATTTTAAATATTTTATGATAAATAAGCATACCAGAATGTTTAACACCATTGGTAATCAGGTAAATGAAAACAAAATCACAATAAAATTTTAGTATACCTCTATTAGAATAGCTAAAAAGAAAAAGGAAAGGGGGGAAGATCACATATTGAAAAACAATGCAAGTATCAATGAATATAGTAACACTGAAATAATTCTTTATAGTTTATCTGATTATAATGGACTAAAGCTAGAGATCAACAGCAAAAGAAATTGCAGAAATACAAAAGATCACAAAGATCAAACAACATAGTATGTAATGATGAATAAATCATTGAAGTAATAAAGAAGGAAACTAAAAATAAAAAAGGATTAAATATAAAAACATAGCCTACCAAAATCTATAGGTTACAATAAGATAGTCTTAAGAAGTACATTTACAGCCCTAAGGAATTACATTAAAAATCAGAATGAACTCAAATAAATAAGTTAATGATGTACCTTAGGGCACTGCAAAAGCAAGACCACCCAAGCCCATATACAGAGGAAGAGATAACAAAGATGCAGGAAGAAATTAATGAAATGGAAATAAAAAATACAAAGAATCAATGGAATTAAAAGTTGGTTCTTAAAAAGATAAACAAAGTTGACTTGGTAAAATGTTCCAAAGAAAGAGAAGACCCCACTAATAAAATTAGAGATGAAAAGAAAGTCATTATTATAGATTCCACACCTGAAAGTTCTAGAACAAAAATAAGCAGACTTACCCAGGAGAAGTAGAAGACAGGAAATAATCAAATTGAGGACTAAAATTAACAAAATAGAAATAAAGAAAACAATACAAAGAATCAATGAAACAAAGAGCTAGTTCTTTGAGAAAATCAACAAGATAGACAAACCCTTATCCAAACTGATCAAAAAGCAGAGAGAGAACATCCAAATTAACAAAATCAGAAATGAATGGGGAGATAACAACAGACACTGAGGAAATTCAGAGAATCATTAGGTCATACTACCAAAACCTATATTCCTTAAAGTGTTCCACATAATAGAAACTGAAGGATCATTGCCAAACTCTTCTTATGAGGCTACAGTTACCCTGATACCAAAACCACACAAAGATTCAACCAAGAAAGAGAATTACAGACCAGTTTCACTCATTAACATCGATGCAAAAATTCTCAATAAAATACTGGCAAACAGAATCCAAGAACACATCAAAAAAATCATCCACCATGATCAAGTCAGCTTCATCCCAGAGATGCAGGGCTGGCTCAACATACAAAAATCTATCAATGTAATCCATCATATAAATAAACTGAAAGAAAAAAACCATATGATCATTTCATTAGATGCTGAAAAAGCATTTGACAAGATCCAACACTCCTTCATGATAAAGATCTTGGAGAGATCAGGGATACAAGGAACATATTTAAATACAATAAAAGCAATATACAGCAAGCTGACAGCCAACATCAAATTAAATGGAGAGAAATGCAAAGCCATTCCACTAAAATCAGGAACAAGACAAGGCTGTCCACTCTAGTGACATAGTTCTTGAAGTTTTAGCAACAACAATAAGACAATGAAAAGAGATCAAGAGGATTCAAATTTGGAAAGGAAGAAGTCAAACTTTTGTTATTTGGAGATGATAATGATAGTGTATATAAGTGACCTCAAAAACTCTACCAGAGAACTCCTGTAGCAGATAAATACCTTCAGTGATGTGGCAGGATACAAGATCAACTCAAAAAAATCAGTAGCCCTCCTATACACAAAGGATAAATAAGCTGAGAGAGAAATCAGAGAAACATCACATTTCACAATAACCACAACAACATAAACTATCTTGGGATAACACTAACCAAAGAACCTATTTGTAAAGAACTTTAAGTCCTTGAAGAAAGAAATTGAAGAAGATACCAGAAGATGGGAAGATCTCCCTTGTTCTTGGATAAGTAAGATCAACATAGTAAAAATGGCAATCCTACCAAAAGCAATCTATAGATTCAATGCAATCCACATCAAAATCCCAACAATATTCTTCACAGAGCTTGAAAGAACAATAATCAACTTCATATGGAAAAACAAAAAACTCAGGATGGCCAAAACAATCCTGTACAATAAAGGAATTTCCGGGGGCATCACCATCCCTGACATCAAACTCTATTACAGAGCTACAGTAATTAAAACAGCTTGGTATTGGCATAAAAACAGAGAGGTTGACCAATGGAATCGAATTGAAGACCTGGATATTAATCCACACACCTATGAGCACCTGATTTTTGACAAACCTAAAATTATACAATGGAAAAAAGAAAGTATCTTCAACAAATGGTGCTGGTATAACTGAATGTCAACATGTAGAAAACTCAAGTCCAAATGGATTAAAGACCTCAACATAAATCTGACCATACTAAACTTGATAGAAGAGAAAGTGGGAAATAGTCTTAAATGCATGGGCACAGGAGACAACTTCCTAAATATAACACCAGTAACACAGACAATGAATGCAACAATAAATAAATGGGACCTCCTGAAACTGAGAAGCTTCTGTAAAGCAAAGGACACAGTCAATAAGACAAAAAGTCAGCCTACTGAATGGGAAAAGGTCTTCCCCAACCCCACATCAGACAAAGGTCTGATCTCCAAAATATATAAAGAACTCAAGAAATTAGCTATTAAAATTCTAAATAACCCAATTTAAAATGGGGTACTAAACTAAACAGAGAATTCTCAGCAGAAGAGTCTCAAATGGCCAAAAGATACTTAAGGAAATTTTCAATATCCTTAGCTATCAGAAAAATGCAAATCAAAACAACTCAACTCTGAGATACCATCTTACACCTGTCAGAATGGCTAACATTAAAAACATCAATGATAGCTTATGCTGGAGAGGATGTGGAGTAAGGGAAACACTCATCCATTGCTGGTGAGAATGCAAACTTGTATAACCACTTTGGAAATCAGCATGGAGGTTTCTTAGAAAATTGGGACTCAACCTACCTCAAGATCTAGCAATACCACTCTTGGGCATATACCCAAAAGATTCTAAATCATACTACGAAAGTATTTTCTCAACTATATTCATAGCAGCATTATTTGTAATAGCCAGAACCTGGGAACAACGTAGATGCCCCTCAACTGAAGAAAGGATAAAAATGTAGCACATTTACACATTAGAGTACTACTCAGCGGTAAAAAACAATGACATCTTGAATTTTGCATGCAAATTTATGGAATTATAAGACACTATCCTGAGTGAGATAACCCAGACCCAAAATGATGAATATGGTATGTACTCACTCATAAGTAGATACTAGCTATAAACAAAGGATATTGAGCCTATAGTTTATGATCCTAGAGAAGCTAAGTAATAAGGTGAACTTAAAAAAATATATATCTCCATCTGGAAATTGGAAACAGACAAGATCACCTGATAAAATTGGGAGCATGGGGGTAGGGGGAGAAGGGAGGGTAGAAGGGGGAAAAGGAGGGGAGAAGGAGAGGGTTGAGGAGAACTTGAGGGAATGGGATAGTCAAGATGGAGGAAGGACAGAAATGAGAGCAAGGAAAGAGATATCTTGATTGAGGGAGCCATTATAGGGTTAGCAAAAACCTAGCTCTAGAGAAATTCCCAGGAATCCACAAGGATGACCCCAGCTAAGACCCTAAGCAATAGAGGAGAGGAGGGTCCTATCTTGACTTGCCCTGTAGTCAGACTGATGAATATCTTAAATATCACCATAGAACCTTCATCCAGCAACTGATGGAAACAGAGGCAGACACCCACATCGGAGCACTGGACTGAGTTCCCAAAGTCCAGTTAAGGAGTGGAAGGAATGAGAATATGAGCAAAGAGGTCAAGACCATGATGGGTTCACCCACTGAAAAAGTTTACCTGAACTAATAGGAGCTCACCAACTCCAGCCAGACTGGAAAGGAACAAGCATAGGACCAAGCTAGTCCTTCTGAATGTGGTTAACAGTTGAATTTCTGGGGCAGACTGAGAGGCCACTGGCAGTGGCACCAGAATTTATCCCTACTTCATGTACTGGCTTTTTGGGATCCTACTATCTTTGGCTGTATACCTTGCTCAGCCTAGATATGGTAGGGAGGGCCTTGGACCTACCCCAAAGCAATGTGCCTTACCCTCTCTGAGGATTGGATGGAATGGGGTGGGAGGATTGTGTAGGGGATGGGAGGAGGGGAGGGAGTGGGAACTTGGATTGATATTTTTAAAAAATCTAATAAATTAAAAAAATAAATAAAAAACAATCAAGATAATGCCCCTCAGATATAACACAAGACAATCTAATCTAGAAAATTTTTTAGCTGAGGCTTTCATCTCAGGTGGTTCTAGGTTTTAGCAAGTTAATAATTAAAAATGAACCATCCCACCCATATTCCACTAAATAGGGAAGTCTAAAATAAATGAATGGATTCCTAGATGCATTTCCAGATGTATTTCCAGATGCATTTCCATATGGACTTCCAGATGATATAACCTACCAAAATCAAACCAACATGAAATAAATAATTTAAACAAACTTATAACCAGCAACAAGATTGGAGCAGTATTAAAAAAGGCTGCTAAACTAAGAAAGAAAGAGAGAACGAATGAAAGAAAGAAAAAAGCAAATAAAGAAAAGCATAGCATATATAGAATTCTACCAGACCTTCAAATAAGAACTAACACCAATGCTTCTCAAATTATTCCCTAAAGTATAGGAGGAAGGACAGTTCCATACTTGTTTTACAAAGCCATTACTATACCAAAATTGGAAAAAGATGCAACACCAAGAAAATATAGACCAATATCTTGAATAAAATAGTAGTATATTTTCAAAAAAAAATGCTTGCAAACCAAATTCAACAACACATCAAAAAGATTCCACCACAATCAGGTCAGTTTCATTCCAGAGATTCATGACATGTAAACCTTGCGTCATAAGTTCAACATATATGTCCATAATTATAAACAACCTCATAAATGGATTCAAAGAAAGAAATTGCATGATCTTCTCAATAGATACCAAAAAAGACCTCTGGTGAAAGCCTACATGCCTTTATGATAAAAAAAAATTATCAAGAAGGTAGTGATAGAGGGACCATATCTCAGCATTATAAAATCTATATTTGACAAATAACTAGCCTATATCATGGTAAATAGAGAAAATTAAGCATTCTTTAAATCAGTAACAGGACAACGGTGTCTGTCTACTCTCTCCACTCCTATTCAATGTGCTTGAAATCTTAGCAAAAGCAATAAGACAAGAAAAGGAAATAAATGGAACACAAATAGGAAAAAAGTCTAAGTATACTTTCTTATAGGTGACATGATTATATGCATGTGAGACCCTAAGTATCCTGCCAGTAAACTCTTATCACTGATGAACACTTCATCAAAGTAGCATGTTCCAAAATTAATATACAAAAAACAACAGTCTTTCTACAGACCGATAACAAACACACTGAGGAATTACAGAAACAGTTTCACTTATATTGTCAAACTAAAATACCTTGGAGCAAACCTGACCAAAGAAGTGAAACACTTCTACAGTGAAGGCTTTAAAATTCTGGAAACATAAATTGGAGAAGACATGAAAAGATGTAAAGATATCTCATGCTCATCGATAGGCAAGGATTAATATTGTGAAAATGATCATACTATCATACTATAGAAAACAGCCTATCTATTCAATGTAATCCCCTTCAAGATGGTGTCTCAGTTCTCCACAGAGATAGAAAAAGATCTTAAAACTCAGATGAAAGCACAAAAAAAAACACTTCAGTTATCCAAAACAATCCTGGGTAAAAAGACTATGCCCAGTGATGTGGTATTCCCTTCTGTATTCTGTGAATATCATTGGTTAATAAAGGAACTGCTTTGGGCCTAAAACTAAACTGAATGCTGGGAGAAAGAAGGGCAGAGTCAGAGAGAAGCCATAGAGCTGCTACCTGAGAAGGACACGCTGAAGCTTTGCTGGTAGGCCATGACCTCGTAGTGATGCATAGATTAATGGAAATGGGTTAAATTAAGATGTAAGAGTTAGCCAATAAGAAGCTAGAGCTAATGGACCAAGCAGTGTTTTAATTAATACAGTTTCTATGTGATTATTTTGGGGCTGAGCAGTGGGGAACGAACAAGCAGCCCCCCCCCAACAGAGGTAGATATGGTAGTCCATATCTAATATCAGCTACAGAGCTACAGTAATCAAAACAATGTCACACTGGCACAAAACAGATACATAGATCAATGGAATAGAATAGAGGACTCATATATAAGTCCATGTAACTGTTGCCACCTGATTTTTGACACAGAGGCCAAAAGTACTCAATGTAGAAAAAATAGAATCCTCTACAATGGTGCAAGGAAAACTGGATGTCATCCCTGGGTTAAGGAAGAAATTAAAGACTTTCTAGAATTCAATGAAAATGAAGGCACAGCATACCCAATCCTATAGGATACTATGAAAGCAGTGCAAAGAGGAAAGTTCACAGCACTAAGTGCCTAGACAAAGAAAGTGGAGAAATCTCACACTAGTGACTTAATAGCACACCTGAAACCTCTAGAACAAAAAGAAGCAAACTCACCCAGGAGGAATAGATGACAGGAAATAATCAAATTGAGGGCTTCAATCACTAAAATAGAAACAAAGAAAGCAATACAAAAGATATTTAAACAAAAGGGTTTGTTTTTCGAGAAAATCAACAAGATAGAGAAACCCTTATCCAAACTAACCAAAAGGGAGAGATAGAATATCCAAGTTAACAAAATCAGAAAAGGGGGATATATGTAGAACAACAGAACAAGATTCTTTTCTTGTACTGTACAGAAGTCACCTCCAAATAGTTAAAAACACCAAAGTAGAACCTGAGACTCTGAAATTGAAGAAAAAGAAGTACCTGCCAATACACAGACATGGGCAAGCAGCTTCCGAGTAGGGTTCAACCACCCAAGAGTTAAGTCAACACTGCAAATCTCACCAAACTTAAAGGCAAAGGATATTGTTAAGTGGGTGAGGAAGAAGCTGACAGAAGTGAGGTTGTCTTTGCCAACAATACAGTCAACAGGAGATTAATTGCTAAATTTACAAAGAGCAAACAACCCCCCACACCCTAACAACAATGTCAAAGTTGCAAGCAATTCAATCAAAAGCAGGCTTCAGATGCGGACAGAGAGTTCTTGAAAGAAGAAATGAAATAGTTAATAATTATTTATAAAACTGTTCAATGACTTTAGCCACTAAAAAATAAAAATTAAAACTACTTTGAGATTCTATCCTACACCAGCCAGAATGGCCATTATCAAGGACACAAATTATAGAAAATATTGGCGCAGATTTGGGAAAGGGAAACATTTACACACCATAGGTGATTGTGGAATGGATCAGTGTTTGGAGGTTTCTCAAAAACCTAAACATAGATCTGCCATATGGTTCCATGAACATAATGGAATTCAGATATAGAGAAAAATGAAATAGGAGACTTACAGACCATGAAGTTAGAGAGGAACAATGAAGGGAGAGGAGCGGGAAAAGCCTTAAGGGAGAGAGACAACAGAATACATGTGATGTGGAAGGGCTATGTTTGCAGATACCAGGTGTAGGAAGGCTAAAGCAATGCAGGGTATGGGATACCTCACTCTGAGCTGGAAGCTACATGTCTGCTCTCACTTACAGCACAGATGGGCTTCTGGTAATTCTTACCTGTTTTACTCAAGGACATTTTTTATGGGGGCTATAAGGACAAAGTTTACAGCCATTTGGCAATGTCCTTGTCATTTCTAATAAGAAGGGCTAATTTTCTGTTCTCAGAGGAGAAGTTTATTTCTAAAACTTGTCTGTGTCATTATTGTTGAAAACGATGAAGAATATCCCTGGATTTTGTATTCTTAGCACTTTGTTTGTCTCTCTGTAGTTCATGTTAACTAAATTGCTTTAGTGTGTGTGTGTGTATGTACATGTGTGTGCACACTACTGTGTACATCTGGAGATTACAGGACAACTCATGGGAGCTGGTTCTTTAATTTGGGCCATGGGTCATATGTGTCCCAGAGATCAAACTCAGGGCATCAGGCTTGACAGCAAGCACCTTTATCTGCCGAGCCCTCTAGCTGGCCCATACTTGTTTTGCTTTTTTCTAGCTGCATCCAAGACTCACTTTTAGTTTTTCTGTAGTTTCATGGTGATGTGTATAAATAATTGTAGTTATTCTGGATATCATAATGCATCATAATTCTGTACTCTCAGCAAGGCAGGGACAGCCTCACCTTATTTTACATTTTATGCCTGTGAGTGGAGGACCTGGATTTTTCGTGAACTTTTCTTCTGGAAACTCAAACTCAGGCGCCTTCTTTATTCTTCATTACTTTTAAACTGTGACTTCGCATTGATTCCATTTCTATGTGGAATTATTGGCACCTTGAGCTCAAGGTATGCTCTCCCCAGAGTCTCAGAAGCACTGCCAAGCAGGGAACACATTTGGAGGCTTCCCTTTGGGTCTTTGGCTCACATGTGCAGTGGTAATGGTCTTGTTCCTATGGCCATCGGAAGGAAATCTATAATATAAATTCCTAAGGAAGATACTCTTTTCTCTTCACACATAACTCAGTGAAGTTCTCATTCTGTTTCCCTTCATAGTCCAAGTTCCTCCTTTTTATCCCTCAAATTGTTTCTTTTTCTTGAGTGCCATTCTTGGGGATGGGATATGCATTTAGGCAGATCTTTGATGTGACTTGTGCATAATTTAATTAGGCTTTGTCAGTCTTGACAACTGAAATTCTAATTTGCCTGGAATAGGCAGATCTCCCAAGGCAGCCATGGGTCCACAGCTCTTTCACCTTTCTGGGGCTTTCCTATTACTTCCACCCTAAGTATTTCCTGTTATGGTCCCCAGCTTGCCTATGAGTTAGCCATAGATTTTATCCAACACTTTCAGGTATTGTTTTTTACTATTTCCAAGAATGGATGTCTCATTCACGGTTGTACCTATCTTCAGTTGTTCATGTCCTAAATACCTACATTAATTTATTCCTTTATGACTAGCCAGATTTTGAAAGCAGGTTACAGTGCTTTAAAGATATAATGGGGTTTTTTTTTCTCTCTTTTATCACACCCTTCTTGCTATTATCTACCATCACAATCTGTTAACCTATGAGCAGGCAGAACATAACAAAAACTTCGCTTAGAGCAGTGGTTCTCAGCCTTCCTAATGCTGTAACCCTTTAATAAACTTCCTCATGTTGTGGTGATTCCTCAACCACAAAATTATTTTTATTGCTATTTCATAACTGTAATTTTGTTACTGTTATGAATCATAACGTTAATACTTTTAGAGATAGAGGTTTGACAAAGGGGTCAAGACCCACAGATTGAGAACCACTTGTTTAGAGCCATAAATAGTTGGAAAACACCTCATACTATGATGGGGTGGGGGAGTGGGTTGATTTTATGCTTAAAATCTCTTTTCCTTCATATCTCTTTCTAGACTAGTAATAGTGAGTGGCCAGATCACATCTTTGACACACCATAATCCAAATGTTTACAAAATAATTCTACTATTTTAGCACATAATATGATCTACTCAGTAGACAGTTGCTGAGCGCCCACTAGGTGTTTCAGATGTTAAGTACCAGGACCCCTACAGTAAAGGAGCAGGTCCAGTCCCTGAGGCAGCACTGAACATGTTACTGTGTGCATGTGTCCATTCTGTCCACAGCTGGCCTCTGCCCTGTGCTTCCTTCCCGTCTAGCTGGTTCCTGAATGTGCTTCCTCCACCCCCTACCTTCCCTCCTTCCTTTCTTCTGCACTCTCACCCTTCTTCCCTCTCTCCCTCCCTCCCTCTTTCTTTCTTTCTTCCTTTCTTTTTCTCATGTGCAATCTTAATACTAGGAAATCTGAGAAGAATTGTAACTCTGTCATTGGGCAAATAAACACAACATACCCAGCAGACAACATAATTTATCACGTCTCTTAGTTTTGACCTGATGACAAGAAACAACTGTCTCCCACAGAAAGAAGAATTTTAAGTTGCATTCATTAAAAATAACTGGCTGATACAGTTGGTACTTTTGAAAAATTCTGTTTACTATAATGCACTGTCCAATTTAAAAGAAGTGTCCCCTTATTAGATATTTGATTTATTCCTAGATAAGTTACTGATTTGTGGCTCACTGGGGTATATTTAATACCATTAAACTATGAAAGGACACCCCAAACTATCTGCAATGCCACAGCCACTCATTCTGAAAGGGATCTGAGGCAGCAGAGACCCCTGGGTGTTAAATGTAATCTTTTCCTGGGATAAAAGCACAGAGAATTGCTGATCTTTATAAAAAGATCTGTCTCTACCCACTGCCTTCCTCTCTCTTCTGCCACAGTGCAGTTCATTGTCAGAAAGCTCAGAACTGAAAATTAAAGTGGGGGTAATGGGCTGTGTTTGTGTCATTTAAAAAAATCTGCAGCCTGACAAGACTCTTTTTTAATGCTTGCTGGAGGAAAGTTCATCACTAAAACAAATATAGACTGTGGACCGTAATGGGTAAATTTGACTAGAGAAGTAATGGGAAACCTATAGAAAAACAGGAAATATGTTTCCCCAATCCTAATGTTACCATCAATTGAATGAAATGTAGGCTGCCTGCTAGGAATAACTCCATAAAAAAGAAACCATGCAGCACCAATTCCCAATCTCAGAGGCAGGACTTATGTCTCTATTTTCACCCTGAGATGTCATCCAGTTCCTTCTGTATGGATTTGATGTTGATGACTTCAGAATTACAGCTTCTCTCCCGACCCCTCACCTTCATGGAGCATCCCCATTTTAAGGCTCTGTAGTGCATTCCACTCAGATACCCAAGAATCACACCAAATTCAATAGGACCCACATGGCTGGACTCCTTTCCATTTTCCTTTTGATGGAATCTGTCCACCTCCACTGTCCTCACGTAAGGGCACTGTAGCCTCTCCGACCTTCCAGTTGTGAAATTTTGAAGGCATTCTTTCCCTCACTCTTTCCATTCCTCCCTTATGACCCATTTGTCACAAAAGCACAATTCCTTTCCTGAATGCCCTTACATGTCCCTCACCAAGCCTCACTTCCCTAGAGTGCCTCCAGGCTCCATGCATTCCCACTTCTCTGCCTCTTTCAGTTCATCCTTCTGGGCTTAACTCCAGGAACAACTTCAGAATTTCCACTCTCTCAGTCTGGCATAACCTCTGCTTTCTTCACAACTTCATGCAAGTCTGTGCACTGAGCCCACATCCCACCCTTCCAGCCTTCTTGTCAAGGTGCAACTCTGCGTCTCTACCTCTGTGCTTGGGTTCTCCTATATCCTGAGAATTTAAGTTAGAAAGGGCATCATAATGCAAGGGGATTAGAAATTATTTTAAATACTATCTTTTAACCATTACAAGCCTTCCTTTGTTATAACTGCTGTATGCTACAAATAGACAAGGCTTAGAAGGTTTCAGTTTCCAACAGACACTCTGCCTGTGCTGGTGGCACCCGGCTGCTTCTCTAACTGGATCACCTATTGGGAAGAAGGCAACAAATAATGGGTGAAGCAAACAGTTGTGCAGGCAGAAAGCAAGCACACAGGACTGAACAACAACAGCGAAAAGCTTTCAAAGGAAAAGACATCGCTCCCCTGGTGGTTGTGATTTAAAACAAAAACTGGGGAAATAACCATCCTCTTGGAGGATAAGGAGCAAAATCATGCCATTTGGAGAAGCACGGGGACCAGCAGAAGCCTTGCACACACAGTGGAGAAAACTCCGTAGCCTCCCAGTGCATATTACACCTAAGCCAACACTGGTGCCAGAAGCTGAGGACCTGGGCAGCCTATCCTCAGCAACTCTTTAATCACAGTTTATCACCACCTTGTACATGAGAGGTCAAAAGAGAGCAGGATGGGGGAAGCCTAGGTATCTAAAACAGGTAAGGAGTTTGAACAGTCATCTAGTTATATGGATGTGATGGTTTGGATGAAAATAGCTCCTATAGACATATATTTGAATCCATGGCCTCCAGTTGGTGGAACTATTTGGGAAGGATTATAAGGTGTGGCCTTGTTGGAGGAGGTATGTTACTGGGAGTGGGATTTAAGGTTTCAAAAACCCAGATCATTCCCAAATAGTTCTCTTCTCACTCCCTCCCTCCCCCTCTCTCTGCCTCATTGTTGCATATCAGATTTAAGCTCTCAGCTAATGTTCCAGCACCACAACTGTCTGACTGCCACCATGCTCCATGCCATGGTGGTCTTAGATGCATTCTCTGGGATGGAGAGCCCCAAATTAAGTGTTTTCTACTAGAGGTTGCATTGGTCATGGGGTTTTATCACATCAGGAATGAAACTAGGATAGATGGTGAAAGAATGGGCGTTTAGTTGGTTTCTGAAGATGGAGAACTCAGTTAAACTAATACTAATAATTGTTCAACTAATATTATGTCTTTTTAAATTTTTTATTGATTTTTCTATGCTCCCCTCCATTCCTCTACCCTCCCCTTCAGCCTTCTCCCATGATCCCCATGCTCCCAATTTACTCAGGAGTTGTTGTCTTTTTCTACTTCCCATGTAGATTAGATCCGTGTATCTCTCTCTTAGGGTCCTCATTGTTGTCTAGGTTCTCTCGGATTGTGAATTGTAGTCTGGTTTTATTTGCTTTATGTCTGAAAGCCACTTATGAGCAAGTACATATGAGATTTGTCTTTTTGGGTCTGGGTTACCTCACTCAATATGTTATTTTCGAGATCCAATCATTTGCCTGCAAATTTCATTGTGTAAATGTAACACATTTTCCTTATCCATTCTTTGATTAAGGGGCATTTAAGTTGTTTCTAGGTTCTTTCCATGACAAACAATGCTGCAATGAGCATAGTTGAGCACATGTCCTTGTGGTACAATTGAGAATACTTTGGGTATATACCCAAAAGTGCTATTGCTAGGTCTTGAGGTAGGTTGCTTCCTAATTTTCTGAGAAATCTTCATACTGATATCCAAAGGGGCTGTACCAGTTTGTACTCCCACCAGCAATGCAGAAGTGTTCCCTTTATCCCACATCCTCTCCAGCATAAGTTGTCATCCGTATTTTTGATCTTGGACATTAAAAAGGTGAAAGATGGAATCTCAGAGTTGTTTTAATTTGCATTTCTCTGATGGCTAAGGATGCTAAGCACTTCCTTAATTGTCTTTCAGTCATTTTAGATTCCTCTGTTTAGAGTTCTCTGTAGGTCTGTAGCCCATTTTTTATTGGATTATTTGTTCTTTTGATGTCCAATTTCTTGAGTTCTTTGTATATTTTGGAGATCAGTCCTCTGTCTGATGTGGGGTTGGTGAAGAGATTTTCCTATTCTGTAGGCTGTTGTTTTGTCTTGTTGGCCATGTCTTTTGCTTTACAGAAGCTTTTCAGTTTCAGAAGATCCCATTTATTAATTTTTTTCTCAGGAAGTGGTCCCCTGTGCCAATGTGTTCTATTCTATGAAGTTCAGTGTGGTTGGCTTTTTGTTGAGGTCTTTGATCCATTTGGACTTGAGTTTTGTGCATAGTGATAGATATGGATCTATTTTCATTCTTCTACATGTTGTTATTTCATTCTTCTACATCCAGTTATGCCAGAATAATTTGTCAAATATGCTTTCTTTTTTTCCATTTGATATTTTCTGCCTTAGTCAAAAATCAGGTGTTTGAAGGTGTGTGGATTAATATCCGGGACTTTGATTCAGTTCCCTTGGTCCTCCTGTCTGTTTTTATGCCAATACCAGGCTGTTTTCAGAACTGTAGCGCCGTTTTTATTTTTAGGGTTTTTTGTTTGTTTTTGTTTTTCAATACAGGGTTTATCTGTAGCTTTTGGAGCCTGTCCTGGAACTAGCTCCTGTAGATCAGGATGGCCTCGAACTCACAGAGATCTTCTGCCTGCCTCTGCCTCCTGAATGCTGGGATTAAAGGTGTGTGCGACCACCACCGAGCTAGTACTGTAGCTCTGTAGTAGAGTTAGAAGTCAGGAATTGTGATGCCTCCTTTATTGTACAGGATTGCTTTGGCTATGCTGGGTTTTTTACTTTTCCATATGAAATTGAGTACTGTTCTTTCGAGGTATGTGAAGAATTTTGCTGGGATTTTGATGGGAATTGCATTGAACCTGTAGATTGCTTTTGGTAAGATTACCATTTTTACTTTGTTAATTCTACCTACCCAATAGCATGGGAGATCTTTCTATTTTCTGGTATTTTCTTCAATTTCTTTCTTCAAAGATTTAAAGTTTTTGTCATACAGGTCTCCCACTTGTTTGGTTAGAGTTACTCTGTGATATTTTATGCTATTTATGGCTATTGTGAAGGGTGATGTTTCTCTGATTTCTTTCTCAGCCCATTTATCATCTGTTTAAGGGAGGGTTGCTGATTTTTTTGAGTTAATATTGTATACTGCTACATTACAAAAAGTGTTTATGAGTTGTAGAAGTTCCTTGGTAAAATTTTTGAGGTAGCTTATGTAAATTATCATATTATCTGCAAATAGTGAGAGTTTGACTTCTTTTCAGATTTGTATCTGCTTGATCTCTTTTTGTTGTTTTATTGTTCTTGCTAGGACCTCAAGAACTATATTGAATAGGTATGGAGAGAGTGGACAACCTTGTCTTGTTCCTGATTTCAGTGGTATCGCTGTGAGTTTCTTCTCTCCATTTAGTTTTATGTTGGCTTTGGCTTGCTGTATATTGCCTTTATTATGTTTAGGTATGTTCCGTCTATCCTGCTCTCTTTAAGACTTTTATCATAAAGGGATGTTGTATTTTGTCAAATGCTTTTTTCATCATCTAATGAGATGATCATGTGGTTTTTATTTTTCAGTTTGTTTGTATGGTGGATTGCACTGACAGATTTTTGTATGGTGAAGCATCCATGCATCTCTGGGGTGAAGCCAAATTGATCATGGTGGATAATTTTTCTGATGTATTCTTGGATTCAATTTGCCAGTATTTTATTTAGTATTTTTGCATCAATGTTCCTGAGTGAGATTGGTCTGTAATTCTCTTTCTTAGTAATGTTTTTATGTGGTTTGGGCATCAGGGTAATTGTAACCTCATAAAAAGGGTTTGGCAATATTCCTTCTTTTTCTATTGTGTGGATTAATTTGAGGAGTGTTGGTATTAGTTCTTCTTTGAAAATCTTGTAGAATTCTGAGCTGAAACCATCTGGCTCTGGGCTTTTAAAGTTGGGAGACTTTTGATGACTGTTTCTATTTCTTCGGCAGTTACAGGTCTGTTCAAATTGCTTATCTGGTCTTGATTTAATTTTGGTAAGTGATATTTATTTAGAAAGTTTTCCATTTCCTTTAAGTTTTCCAATTCTGTGGAGTACAGGTTTTCAAAATATGACCTAATGATTCTTTGGATATTCTCAGTGTCTGTTATGTCCCCCTTCTCATTTCTGATTTTGTTAATTTGGATATTCTCTCTCTGCCTTTTGGTTAGTTTGGATAAAGGTTTGTCTATTTTGTTGATTTCCTTGAAGAACCAATTCTTTGTCTCTTTGATTCTTTGTATTGTTTTCTTTGTTTCTATTTTGTTGATTTCAGCTCTCTATTTGATTATTTCCTGCTGTCTAGTTCTCCTGGGTGAGTTTGCTTCTTTTTGTTCTAGAGTTTTCAAATGTTCTGTTAATTCACTAGTGTGGGGTTTTTCCAGCTTCTTTATGTAGGCATTTAGTGCTATGAACTTTCCTTTTAACACTGCTTTCATTGTGTCCCATCAATTTGGGTACCTTGTGTGGTAATTTTCATTGTATTTTAGGAATAATTTAATTTCTTCCTTTACCTGATGATTCAAGTGAGCATTGTTAAATTCCCATGTGTTTGTGGGCTTTCTGGAATTAGTGTTGTTCTTGAATTCTAATTTTAAGCCATAGTGATACAATAAGATATATGGGGTATTCCAATGTTTTGGTATCTGTTGAGGTTTGTTTTGTTACCAAGTATGTGGTCAATTTTTGAGAAGGTTCCATGAGGTGCTGAGAAGAAGTTATATTATTTTATGTTTGAATGGAATATTCTATAGATGTCTGTTAAGTCCATTTGAGTCATAGCATCTGTTAGTTGTCTTATTTCTCTGTTAATTTTCTGTCTGGCAGACCTGTCCAGTATTGAGAGTGAGGTGTTGAAGTCTCCCACTATCAGTGTATGGGGTTTAATGTATGATTTAAGCTTTTTTGTTTCTTTTACATGTGAGGGTGCCCTTGTATTTGAGGCATAGATGTTCAGTATTGAGATTTCCTCTTGATGGATTTTTCCTATGACTAATAAGAAATGTCCATCTTTGTTTCTTTTGATTGATTTTAGTTTGAATCTTATTTTGTTAGATATTAGGATAGCTGTACCAGCTTGTTTCTTAGGTTCATTTGATTGGAAAATTTTTTCTCAACCCTTTACTCTGAGGCGATGCCTGTCTTTGAGGTTGAGGTGTGTTTCTTGTATGCAGCAGAAGGATGAATTCTGTTTTTGTATCCAATCTGTTAGCCTGTGTCTTTTTATAGGTGAGTTGAGTCCATTTATATTAAAGGATATTAATGACCAGTTATTTGTATCTCCTGTTATTTTAGTTTTCATTGTTGGTGATGTTAATTTGTGTGTTTCTCCCTTCTTTGGGATTTGCTGCTGGGAGATCATCTATTGTCTATGTTTTTATTGTTGTAGCCAACTTCTTTGGGTTGGAGTTCTCCTTCTAGTACTTTATGTAAGGCTGTGGTGTGGGACAATGGTCTGTATTCTGTCAATTATATTTTAAATAAATGCTGATTGGCCAGTAGCCAGGCAGGAAGTATAGGCAGGACAATCAACAGGAAGTAGAGGCGGGTCAATGAGAACAGGAGAATTCTGGGAAGAAGAAAGCCTATTCCTCTGAGGTCCTGGCCCAGCCGCAGAGCAAGCAAGATGTGACAGCCTCGCTGAAAAAGGTGCTGAGCCAAGTGGCTAACATAGACAAGAATAATGGGCTAATATGAGTTGTAAGAGTAAATAAGAAGCCTGAGCTAATAGGCCAATCAGTTTATAACTAATGTAGACCTCTGTGTGATTTCTTTAGGACTTAATGACTGCAGGGACCAGGCAGGACAGAAACCCCGACAACAAGGCTGGGTTTGTGGCTAGGTATTGGTTAAGTCTGGTTTTGTCATGGAATATCTTGTTTTGTCCTTCTGTGGTAATTGAAAGTTTTGATTATTATGTGACAAGGGTACTTTTTTTGATTCAGTCTATTTGGTGTTGTGTAAGCATCCTGTATCTTCATAGGCATGTCTTTCTTTAGGTTAAAAAATTTTTCTTCTATGATTTTGTTAAATATATCTCCCTTGCTTTTGAGTTGTATTTCTCCTTTTATTCTTTGGTTTGGCCTTTTCATGGTGTCCCATATTTCCTGGATATTTTGTCTTAAGCTTTTGTTAGATTTAATATTTTCTTTGACTGATGAGTCTATTTCCTCTATTGTACCTTCAGCACTTGAGATCCTCTCTTCTATCTCTTGTATTTCACTATTTATGATTGCATTTGTGGTTCCTGGTCATTTTCTCATGATTTCTGCTTCTATAATTCCCTCAGCTTGTGTTTGCTTTATTGTCTCTATTTAAGTTTTCAAGTCTTGAATAGTTTCTTCATATGTTTGATTGCTTTTTCTTGGTTTTCTTTAAGGGGTTTCTTTTATTTATTTATTTATTTATTTATTTATTTATTTATTTATTTATTTATTTATTTATTTTTTCCATACATTGTTTTGTTTTATTTTTTCCATTCAAGAACATAATTAAAGAAATAATTTTTTTCCTTTCTTCCCCTTCTCCCGGTCCCCTCCCACTACCCCCCCACCCCTCCTCCCTCCCCCTTCTTCCTTGAAAGAGGGCATGGTGCCCTGCCCTGTTGGAAGTCCAAGGCCCACCCCCATCCCTCCTGGCCTA
>PVIU01008221.1:0-85039 GCA_004026605.1 Ondatra zibethicus | reverse complement strand
CTGTCTGATGCACACCTGCCTGTCTGATGCACACCTGCCTGTCTGATGCACACCTGTCTGTCTGATGCACACCTGTCTGTCTGATGCACACCTGTCTGTCTGATGCACACCTGTCTGTCTGATGCACACCTGTCTGTCTGATGCACACCTGTCTGTCTGATGCACACCCGTTGGCACAAAAACTGATGCCACCTTCAGGAAACAAAGAGGATGCCTGTCTTTAAAGGGAAACCAACCGGTTTATATGAACTTTTAAAATAGGCCATGTCCCAAAGGAGGAAATTCAGAGCGAACAGCCGGCTGGGGACACTCCAGGCTGGATAGTTAGCAGTGGTTCCCCACCCTTCCCTTACAAAGCCTGTCAACCAGCTTGATTCCCCCAAGCTTTGAAAATAGTTTAAAGAGGGATCGGCTTCAACCATATGGCAGCCCAGGAGCATTGTCCTCCCTTGGCCAAGACTGGGGGCAGTCTGATTTCAACTTTTTGTTGTGGATAAATTTGTTTTAAACACCTCCACCGCCAGGAAAACTTCAGTAGACACACAGTTGGCACTGAAGCTCTCCACAGACTGGACTCCCCAGCCGCAGGTCTGAGAATCTGGTATCCAAGCTGCTGTAGGCCAGCTTTCCCTTTGGGGGCCTTTGGGTTTAGCTCCCTCAAGTTCCTGTTCTGCTCTGTCTCTAAAAGAAACTCGGGGACCCAGCCAGTAGCTCTGAAACATCAGTTATGTGAACTGGTTCTCTCTGCCTCTCCCTTTGAACAAGAGAGATTCCTTTATCTAATTTGGCTGTTCCTTGCTTTCTCTCTGCCTCTAGCTTTACTCATCACTATTCATAGGTCTAAAAACTACCTCAACTCACTAGAGGCCCTTTGTGGTGCATGCAAAGTGGGTGGAGTGCAAATACACAAAGCAGACCAGCGAGAATGGGTGGAGAAACTAGAAGCTGAGAGGCAGAGACCAACTTCTGCTAATCTCAGAGCAGAGGCACCATCCAGAGTGAGAAGCTGCTAGCTGAGTCCCAGGAGACATACATCTGTCTCCTAGATCCTGGGAAGACAGAGAGGGGAGGGAAGACCTAAGCAAAGGGTATCCAGACCCTTGCCAGACAACAGCTTTGAAAAGAAACTTGGAAGCTTAAAAAGACTTCCTTGGGCATCAAGACAGGGTCATGCAGACAAGGGAAAGGTGCCTAAACCCCCCATTTCCAGAACCTAAACTGTACTGGCCAGAGTCAAGTTATTGAACCAACATATGCTGAATAAATTACAAGGTCACAGAAAAATAGTCAGAGGGTCAGCTCTAGGTGCGGTAAGAGAAGCTCAGTCCCAACTACTCATACCCCTTCTGAGGCCCTGCAAGACTATGAAACCCAAATGCCCATGCTACTGAAGCAAAGCAAGGTCCCCTGCTGATATGGGATATCCTTCTGCATATAGTATGGGATGTCCTTCTGCATATGTGTTGCTTTTATTGGTTAATGAATAAAATTGTTTTGGCCAGTGGCTTAGCAGAATAGAGCAAGGCAGGAATTCCAAGCAGATAGAGGAGGAGAGAAGGCAGAGTTAAAGAGATACCATGTAGCCACCAAAGAAGAAAGATGCCAGCTGGTAGGTGGAACCTTGCCGGTAGGCCGCATACCTCATGATGATACATAGATTAATAGAGATGGGTTAATTTAAGATATAAGAGCTAGCTAGAAATATGCTTAAGCTATTGACCAAACAGTATTGCAAATAATATAGTTTCTGTGTGATTATTTTAGGTCTAGACAGCTGGGAAATGAACAAGCAGCCTCCACCTACATCCTGCTGGGCTGAGAGGTGACTGATCATGGTGGCAGAACCCTCATCATGCACTGGCATATATGCTTTTTAAAATTTTACTTAAAAGCTTTTCTTTCATTTTATATACCAGCCAGGTCCCCCTCCCTCCCCTCCTCCTGCTTGCCCTCTACCTTCCCCTCAACCAACCCCCTATCTACTCCACAGAAAGGGTAAGGCCTTCCATAGGAAGTCTACAAAGACTAGCATATCAGTGGAGGCAGGACCAAGCCACACCCCCCTGTATCGTGGCTGAGCAAGGTATCCCCCCATAGGGAATAGGCTCCAAAGAGCCAGTTCACACACTGGTGATAAATCCTGGTCCCACTGCCAGTGGCCCCAGGGACTCCATTCAAATAGTAATAATTAGGCGAGTATATGTCATACCTCGAATAAAAGTTTGGCTTCCAGTGTATGGAGTTTACTAAGAGCCATCAAAGGTATGGATTTTCAAGACTGTCTGAAAATATACATCTTTCAGTTCACGGGAGTCATATCCAAATGGTGTCAGCTTTGCTCTACAGTTTCTCTGCGAAATTGCTTGAGTTGTGTTCCCAAGGCCATCTTCACCTCACTGTGTCTCAGAAAGTCATTCAGTATAAGGTCACAGGTGTAAAAATAGCTTCCAATTTTCTGGGGAAATACATATTTCATCTTTTAGATAAGTCCGGTTGATCAAGGTCCAACCAGATGGGGCATGAGAAGCAGGCTGCCCCGAGTTTTCCTGTCAGTCTTGGGCACCATTTTACATTAGCCTGGGCCCAAGAGGAAGAAATGAAGTCTCAGACCCTAGAGAACCAAGGGTGGCAGGGCCTGGGAAAGCAAGGGCTCCTCAGCCAGTGGCTCATCAGCCCCGGCTGGGATAGACTGTCACTCACACAGATGCTTGCCTTCTTTTTTAACAATTCCCTGGAGAGCAAACTCATTCCAGAGCCTAAGCTGTGACCAGACAACAAAGGTAAGAAGACTAACTGTGACAGCCAGCACTGATGTGGCAGGTCCAGTCAGCTCTCTGCTGGGTTCATTCTGTGCACAGTCATTGATTCCTACAAGCATCCTTTCAGACCATGCCCTTGCTCACCTTTACCTGCCAAGCCATGCTCCCAGCTCACTAGCTCCCCTCCTAAAGAAGGGGAAAGACAGATGCCATACCAATCACAGAGAGCGTTGGGATTTCTGTTGCGTGCCCACCCCCAAACCCAGGGTACATATGAAGACCTGAGCAGACCAACATCCACGCCATGTTTCTGCCTCTCCTAGGTATTGGTGGCTATCAAAGACAGACCCTATGGTCTTGACCAGCTTTTTCAGCAGCCTCTTCCATAGGTCCAAAATAACACAGAGAAGTGAATTCGTCATTTGAGACACTAGATTCATTACTTAGTACATGACTCAGCTCCTGGTACGGGAGACTACACAGCAGGAAGGAAGTTCAGGTCAGTTCTACATGGAAATAATAATAATCTCAAAAACACCTGCCTTGTAAAGAATCGGCCAAGGCTTGGAAACATCTGTCTAAATGTTCTCCAATCTGTTGTTTAACGTGTGTTACACACAGCAATTATTTTGAAACACAGAGTATCTTCATGCTTGTGATCAAACTTTAAATAATTATTCTTCATTAGAGCCCCCCCATGAAATGTGAGTCACTTTTCCTTACTATCTTATTTCAGTGAGCCAGAGTAAACACATGAAACCGTTACCACGGAGACCAAAGTCACCAGAAGGACCCAGCCTCTCATTAAAAAATTGACACACCATCAGAGGAAAACAGATGGATGTCAAAGTTATTTTAGGGAAAATCATGTCCCAAATGCTGAGGTTAAGTCAGTCACCTCTTTCCCCCAGAGAAAAGGTCTCCAAAGAAAATGGCTTGAATAAACGCCACAGTTATTTATAACAACAGTCTGGTTAGGGGACTTATTTGCTATTTGTCAAGCAAATGTCCCCAAGGATTAAAGGAACCCAAAGAAAATATTTTTAAAATAATAAATGAATGTTTTTTGGGGTGGGAATGAGCTATATTTGTAGTCAACGCCATGACTACTGGATTGAGTCCTTGGAGCCTAGGTTGCTGGGACCGGACAATTCTGCTGTACCTTTGGGAGAGATCAGCTGACTACACATATCCTAGGTGGCCTGCCTAGAAGCGAGCCGAGGCTTCGTAAGTTGATATCCCAAATAGTAAATTTAAAAAATAAAGAGAGAAACAAGACAGACCTGAGGCTCAGGTCTACAGCTGCTGACATCTCTCCTGTATGTCATTCCTTTGGTTTTTGGAGAGAAAAAGTAGAGGAAGATGTTTTAATCTCTCAAATGAATCACTGAGAAAGGCTATCCTCATTTTTAAATAAGGCAGCAAATGAAAAAATTCTGCTGGTTTTTTTTTCCTTAAGGGTACCCCAGGAAAGGTTGTCATTGCCATTGTAATGGATCAGCTGCCTTCCTTGAGCTTCCAGGAGTTTCCCTGAGAGGAACCTGAGTTTTACACTGATGTCCAGGGCTGTGCAGGGGAATCAGAGAGGACCTGAGGGTGAGGGGACAGTATTCTCCATCCTACTTATTTCCACTTTGAAGTCTGCTGCCAGGCATCCCAAACCTGTCTTTATTTGAAATATTTCTAATTTTTGTTCAGGTATAAATATGTGGGGATATTCATTTTAGAATGAAAATATTTTTATTTCAAATAGTCACTTACTTTAAAATGTGTTAAAGCATTCTTTGTCTTCAGCTTTGCATTTTATGGCCCCTGATATGTGTGCAAAGCAAGTGCATCATTGGACTCCACCCACTTGCTCTACGGGGAAGGGGTCTGCCAGGGTCACTGAAATAAAGACATTAGGATACTGCCTATGAATAACCAACGCTGGGACAGCCAGGGATCCAGGGATCCCATCTGAGTGGCAGCTTCTGCTCGAAGCACTTCTTCTTGCTCAACAAATAGATCCAAACCAAATCTACAAACTGAAACCTAAACCCCAAATGGACAGGCAAGATTGGCCTGCTGGCTTTGGCAGTGCTGGCTTCCATCTTTGTGTGCCCTTATGCTAGCCAAACCCCATGCCTCACTTTGCTCTGAGTTAATTGGAGATGACAATGCAGCCTTCATCTCGGGTTTGCTGAAGACTCAGTGGGGTGAGTGGACCAGGCAAAGAGAAGCATGGAGCATGGGTAGTCACTGTTATTCTCCAAATCTTGGCTCCTCCACGAGTTTGCCTCTGGGAACCTTGGTTTCTTCCCATGTAAGATGGGGACTTTCTTAGGGGTACCAGGAACACTGAGCATCCAGAAAAAGGTGGATGTTGTCATCACAACTACAGTTGCTAGCATCACACTTCTAATGTTCTGTGTTGGCTAGTTGTGTGTCAATTTAACACAAGCTTGCCTCATCTGAGAGGAGGGAGCTGTAGTTGAGAAAAGGCTCCATAAGACCAGGCTGTAGGCAAGCATATGGGGCATTTTCTTAACTAGTAATTGATGTGGGAGAGCGCAACCCATTGTGGGTGGTACCACCCCTTGTCTGGTGGTCCTGGGTTGTCTAAGAGAGCAAGCCTTAAGCAAGTCAGTAAGTAGTGTTCCTCCATGGCCTGCTTCAGTGCCTGCCTCCACGTTCCTGCCGTGACTTTCCTGGATGAAATAAACACTTTCCTACGCAAACTGCAGCACCAGGAACCCTAAGACAACAAGGACTCCTCCTCTTCCTCTTCCTCCTCTTTCTCCTCCTCTCCCTCCCCCTTTTCTTCTTCCTCCTCTTCCTTCTCCTCGTCCTCACCCTCTCCCTCTTCCTCCTTCCCCTTTTCTTCCTTCTCCTCCTCTCCCTCCTCCTTCTCTAGCTGCTGTTGTTTCTACTCTGGTTGCCTAAAAACAGAGTAACTCCCACAGTTGCAATGAGACAGCAGCTTCCTCCTCTGCATGAGGGATCCTTTGACTGTTTAAACATTCAAAATAATTTAGCATATGGTATGCTCTTTTACAATGTTTGAAGCTATTTAAAAATTCTTTATTTTCTGTGCCTGATGCCAAAAAACCTGTCGAGTGGATGGCTCCTCTTCTAGCTGTGCCGTGCTGCAGACAGAGCCCCGAGACAACCCAGGCTTTATTATGTTCACTTGTTTATAAAGGAGCGGCTTAAAAATAATCTTTAAAGCTAAGGGAATGTTAATATTTAGATCTATCTGAGGGAAAATAATAACAGTTTGTGATTTCCTCCCTCTTCACTTTCAGGGCAAACAGCTTTAAGGGAGGATTTTATTTTGTAACATAAATTGTTTTCTGTATAACCCCAAAGATGTGAGTGATTAATAGTGAGCTATAGAGAGATGCCCACGGTGAGCAGCTTGGGCAGAGACAACTATAAACATGTATCGTGTTTGTGGAACATAGAGCTTAGGAGAAATAGTCCCTGTTGGCTGATGTTACTGTTGGGCCAAAACACAAGGGGAAGAAGTTTTGAGGACAGAGTTTGCTAAAGAAAATAAGAAACAGATCCAAGCACATATGTAAGCATGCAGGTTTACTGTCCATGGTCCAGGATCCTGGGTAATTATTTCTTGCATTGACATTTGTATGCCATTCTGATTTTGACTTAACTGTAAGTACCTTAACTAACCACAGAATATCTTCAACACAGCTAAGTGTTTTCCCTACAGTAAGTCACCAGCATTTTAAGACTATGTAATGTACCACCCTGTATGGTCTGTTATCACTCCCAGTAGAAGTGATGGAATCTGATGGTTACTGAGCATTGAAGAAGTACCAAACACACTGGACTAAATTCTCTAAGTCTGTTGAATTCAACTCTTTAACTGCCATAAGATTGCCAGAAAATTTCACCACTGTTTTAGGATGTTTTTAAGCTTAGGGAATTATGGATTGAGCATAGGCCCAAAAGCCTGTCTCAAAGCCATCAGACGGCACTAAATAAGGAAGCATTCAAGGAGCCTAGGAACCTCACCAATTCATTATGAACCCAGCACACTACACTTCATATCCTTATACTCCCCCATGCAATCCTTTGGCCACTCTGGTCACCAGCCAAACAGCCATAGCAGTGAGTTTCATCATTCTTTTTGTTTTTAACATTTGTTAAGTAGGGTAGCTAGACTCTTGGCACCGTCACACAGGATGGCCAATGAATATATCCAAAGCTGTCCCTCACGAGCAGCGTTTGACATGGACTTCCTGGAGCTGAGTTCAACTGGTGTGACTTCCTTGGATGTTCTGTGTGTGGTTAGTGCTGGTTAATTCCAGTTGTCAACTTGACTGAATTAAGAAACACCCCAGAAATGATACAGCACACCTCTGAGCATGTCATTATACCAGCGTGCTCCCAGAGTTATTTAACTGAAGAGGGAAGGCCTACTTTTTGAATACGAGTGGTACTACCACATGGGCAGAGTCTTGGGCAGGACAAAACAGGAAAAGGAGAAAGCCAGCTAACTTCCAGAATCTCTCCTTTCTGGAGTGCCCAGAAAGGAATGTCTACAAGAATCATAGAAGCCAATGGACATTAATTGAAACTCTGAAACCCAGAGCCAAATCCTTAAAATTGAATTTCTCAGGTACTTTTTCAAAGGAACAGAAACTTTTCTACACATTGACTTATGCATTTGTTTTTGTTTTTCCTTACTTTCTTGCATCAAAGAATCTTGCCTTTCCAAAGTTCCCACAGGGGCCTTCACCAGCACCTTTTAGTTGAGTCAGCCTAGGGGCTCCCTGTCTTGAAGCATTTAGCAGAAACTCGTGCAGAGTCCACTGTGTGCACCCAAGAGGCAAAGATACCTCAGACAAGGTGTTTGCTTTGCAGGCTGGTGAAGAAGCCAGCGACAGCAGCACAGAGGAAACTGCAGAGGGGACTTACGAACACTGCGCTCAATTTTAGGTTTAAAGCAAAACTTGGGACAAATTACATTCAGCAAAGTTTAATTGAGCAAATGAGCAATCTGACTTGCCCTCAGAAACAACATAGACTTAGAGAAAATCCACTCTGCTATGTAGCCAGAATATACTATACTTGTGGATAGACTATGGAAAGGAATTGTAGAGACAGCCCAATGGTTTCAAGGTGTAGTTTGCCTAACTTGAACATGGAACTGTTTTGACTGTCTGCAACTGACTGATGCTTGGCTACTCTAATTGACTGAGCCTTAATTATTGCTCCCAGTATTTGCTCCCAACTTAGGCTTTCACTTACTTTGCTGGGCTAGATGGTGCCTCCTAACACAAAGGTCCAGGATGGAGGTATCTTTGGGCAAAATTTAATTTTACATCTGTGTTATGTCACAGGCCTATGTTCACCATCCTTCTGGCCTCTACATTGTACCCACTCCTTTCTTCCAGTTCAGTTACTATTGTACCCCTCCCCTGGTAAAACACTCAGTAACTCCTTGACTACAAAGGCAATTCTGGGCTTAGGGGTTACTAGTTTCAGAGAATCTGACACAGTATCACATGGAAAGAGGCCTATGGTTGGTTGCATATGCAAATGGTGAACTTTTAACACACTTGACTCTTAACTTGCATGTTTCTCCACATATGAACACCCTTCACCCAAATCCTTTACTGCACCTCTCCATCCTTGAGGTGAATGCCAACAATACTGTAAATTCACTGAGATGCCTGTAGCATCTTCTCTCATCCTCCCAGTGGATGAGAGTCCTGCCTGTACAATATCCTCCCCCCTCTGCCTAACAGTTACTTTGAATTCCTTGTTTCTTGGCCTCCCTTGATGGGTTCCAAGCTCTCTTGACTTCCTTTCTGCATCTCAGCACCTAGTGGGTTGTCTTAACACATACATGACAGTGTACATGCTGAAAATTCCACACTAATATTCTATACATTTGAAACAAATTCCCTGGTTTCCTCTCAAGATGCCAAACGAAGATAAGAGGAGAGGAGAGAAGAGATGAGATGAGATTCGGGTAGGTGGAACTCTTCTCTGCACCTGTTTCCTAACCATATCCTCTGAGTTCATATCAAAAGTGTCTCTGATAACTACAACGGACTCCCAAGTCACTTACTGTATCTGACTGAACAACCACATGTCTTTTGTTTCCTCAATAATGACCTTTCAAATTACATGACTTCAATTTTTACACGATTTAAATTTGAAATTTTTAAATGACATGACATTGTTTGACATCCCCCTTAATCAGAGAGAGAGAGGAGGCCACCTTATCCTTTACACCTTCACACTTGATGCTCTAGAGCCTGGGTCAACCAATATTTTGTGGAAACATTCAAAACATTACGCTGTTTTATGAAAGCATAACCTCACCCCAAGTCCCAGCTCCTACCTCAGACCTAAACAGCAAGCAACCTGCTTCCAGGTCTTGTGAAGATTTCCCTCTGATTTTCTTGCTCCTGCATATTCTCCTGCCTCCTCCTCTCCAGGCACCTCCAAGGAGAAACAGCTGAACTCTGGTGAATTGGCTCTTGTCCTCTGCTCACCCCCAACCTGCGCCTCCTCTCTCACCAACCGTCAGAAGAAACCTGTTGATTTTGCCAACAATGTGCAGGTACTTCCAACCCAGCAAGGAGGTAGAGCTATTTTATTTCATGATTTGAGCGGGGAGAATAAAACATAACATTTTCCTTATTAAAACAGCACCTTCTCCAGCTAAGAGGGGAAAATTAAAAATTACCCCTACCCAATGTTCATCATGGCCAGTTTAAAAACATCTTTCCTCCACATTTTCAAACCTTCTCAGGCCCATGTGTACACATATGCACACGAACACATACACTCGCGTGTGAATGTAGTCCTGTGAGTACACACTGGCACACAGAGAGGTCCAGATTTTATAAGGCCCTACACACTCCCATTTTCTCCCTCTGAACTTTACTTGGCAGTGTTGCCTGGCATTATGGTGCAGTTTGCCATGACTTGAACCCATCCTGTAAGGACCTTGGTGTCTGCTAATCCTGTCCTCTTCCGGAGGTTTTGACATATAACCCAGGTGTTTCTCCTGGGACCGTCTACTGATTACAGGGTGACTATGGGGTGTTTTCTGTCAAGTCTGTGTCAGCCTGAATTCAACATGGACCCAGGCTTATGTTCATTGCTAGGTCTTCTCTACAATCGGTTATCTGAAGGGGAAAGCTGAGCGGGGAGAGCGGGCTCAGGAGCCAAGTAGCTGTTGGTTCTGGGTCCCAATTTCTGTGCTAAATGCATCTAAATGCATCTTGTCCTATTTTTGCTGAAATGAGGACACTAGCCCCACCCCCGCTGCTAAGTTCCCAGTTGCTATGAACATTAAACAAGCTGTCCCATGGGAAGCCCATGGCCATGGAGGTCTTACAAGCTGCCCTACTGCTCCCTCAAGAGCAGGGCCTTATCCTCCTCCACTCCTTGGTGTTCCTGCTGCCATGATACTGGATGTGAGTGGCGGCCCTTCCCCAGAGGTTCAGCATTAACAACAGGCTGGAAGTGTAATCTTAGTTGGCAAGGAAATGAGACAGATCTTTAACCACTCAAGGTCAACGTGAGCTAGAGCGGAAAAGCAGACAGGTCAAGACACAGATCATTTCAGTATGTGCACTCCCATTTTATTAAGCACGTGTAAAATTTTAAAAAAAAAATCTAACACCTTTAGTCAGGATCGCCTTGAGTCTTGCAGGGACATGCAATAAAAAGATGTTTCCTTCAGCCATTTTAGTGGACCAAGGCCGTAGTACAATGCATGGAACTAAAAGGAGGCAGGAGTTTGCACCAGGTCACAGGTAAGTCTAGCCCTTTGTCATCTGCAGAGTTCATGCCTGAGAACCATGCAGTCAAGTTATAAAACCAAATCTTTTTATGTTCTAGGTTTCTAATTCTGCACTGGGTTACATTGGTAGTTCTCCTTGGCAATATGTGGCCTGCATGTGAAGGCTGTGTGACCGATGGGCAATCTGATAAAAAAAAATGCATTTATTTTTATTTAGTTATTTCATTAGTATCTGTCTACATAGAGAAAGCGCCATTCTGTGAAGCCTTGAACATTGGCCTGCAATCTTCCTCTTCACCTCAGACACTTGAGTCCATTAGCCACATACAATGGGTGTGGCCTAAGCAAATGTTTTCAATTTGTACAAGTATTTTCATTGGGCATCACTAAATTGGAAGAGGCATGCCTGCATGGCAGTGGTCTTGGTGAAAAACACCACATTTCTCTTCTACTTAAGGATGGAGCCAACCAACATGTGGAAAGACACGGAAATGCTTGACTGGGTGCACATCTGGTCCAAACCCACCTCGGTTCACTGCCGCATCTAAAATGCACTCAGCAACTGTCACAGATACGCTTTCACACATCGCTAACAAGATATCTTCCTGGATACAAAATAAACAGGGGTACCTGTCAGTTCCGCTTTTGCAAAGGAAACAGGGATGTTTGGTTCAGATGTCTGCGCTGTCTCTGGAACTGTGGGACTATCACATGAGAAGGGCATTAATCACAGATGCCAGAAGCTCAGGGGTTACTTCCAAAGAGCAGAAGCACTAGACAGAGGAGCCCAAAGTTAGGGGTGTGTGTGTGTCCCTCCCCTCTCACCCAACACAGCCCTTTGGGCACTTGCTAGAGAGACACATACCCGAGTCTTGTTAAAGCCACCTATCGCCAAGAACTAAAATAGTAGAGTCCCTAGGAAATGAAATCTTTGGATCTTTACAACTCTTTAAGCAAGACTTTATTAAGTTTTTTTTTAAAAAAAATTAAAATGCAATTGAAATCACTGCAATCTGTTGGAATCTGTAATGAGATTAACAAGATATCCGATTGGCATCAAGTCCCAAATCCTGTAAAGCAGGCTCCTGGAGGCCTCTGCTGACCCAAGTGAAGCCATTTACGGACTTGCTGCTACTTGGTTTGCCTTCTAGCATTTTCTTCTCTGCATACCCCAGATTCTTTAAGGGCTCTGACTCAGTACCCAGAGCTTTAAAGGGACTCACTGTAATGTTCTGTCTCTTTAAGAGACAAGCCATGCCCACTCCCTTCCTTCTTGCAGCCTTAGTCTCTTCCTCTTTTTCCGTCCCTCTCCCCACTTCTCCCCCGCCCCTTCTCTGTCTCTCTTTGTCTCTCCCTGTCTCTCTCTCTGTCTCTGTCTCTCCCCTCTTCTCCCCTTTTTCCTCCCCCTCAATAACCCACCTAATAAATGTTCAACTTTACTCTGCATGGTGTGCCTATCCGTGTCTCTCTCTCTCGCTCACTCACTCGCCCGCTGCTGCCACATGGAGACATGCCGTGTGGTCTCGTGTGCAGTCCCTGCCTAAAACTGGTTGCTCCTGTCCCTGCCTAAAACTGGCTGCTCCTGCTGCCCACTGCCGGGAACTTGCACCATCCCGGGAGCCACTGTCTGCTGCCACTGCTCATCCTTCCCTCTCCCTTTCCTGCCCCAGCCACACAGGCTTACATCTTTCCTGATAACTCACTCGAACCTCTTTCCGCTGTGGGCTGGCAAGAAACAAACAAGGACAAAGACCACTGGATCTTTACCATGGTCCACAAACAGAAGAGACAGCATCAATCTTTAGGCTGACTCCTGACTCATTTTGTCATCCGAGGTGCGTTTGCATGGTGAATGAGTGATGACCTCTGTTTCAGGTCTTTGAGGACTTTCAGTGAACTCACCACCTCTCCCTCCAGTTGCTGGCATGGGTGAAGCATCCTGTACAGTCACCCCAACACTCTCTCTTAAATATGATTAAAACAATACATCCTGGAAACATTATTAAGAGTCTTCCTCTGTTGGTGAACAAAAGAAAGGAGCAGCTGCAGGGAGGCCCACAGAGGAAGCGACCCCATGCTGTGCTCTTGTGAGCCAAAAGAAAAGAACGGCCTTGAGGAAAACGACTAATATTTGGAGTTCAAGATCAAGAAGAGAATTGAAGAAAAGCAGAGAATTTTGGGGCTGTTGGGTCTGCTGGACCCACAACCACAAACACATCCCGCCCAGCCTGTGGGAGCCAGGTCCATAAATCATGGGCACAGGTGTGTTTGGAAGAGAACATCTAAGAGCAGCTGAAATAACTGAAAATAAGGTGGCAAATGGCTTCTGTGGGCCAATACAAGAGACAAGCTGGCAAGGGATAGATTGTTCACTCTGTGCTCTCTCCAGCTCTTTGATTATTCCTCATCTCTCCCAAGGTGCCCTGGAAAAGACACAGTGGAAAGGCTGAGCCTTTTAACTTTTTATAGGGTTTCTAAAGGCATCTTAATTTTTAACAAAAAGTCCTTAATAATGTTCTAAATAAAAGTCCAGAGTACTTAAGAGATCTTTTTTATAATGCCAAAGTCTTTGTGCAAAGTCTGAATATATATTTTAAAAGACACAGTCTGGCAAGCACTGACTGCCTTTAACATGTCCCGTGTTCTCCTGTTTCCTACACGGGTTGACACTGTGGCCGAGGGCAAGCTCATCAATTCTCTGCCCTGGCTCCGCTGCAATTCACAGTGAAGAGTTTGAAGGACAATGTGACACAGTGGTCATTTCCAACAACCTCCACCACTGACACTTGTCCACCCAACCCATGGCATGCTGGTCTCTGACACCTTCTGTGAGGTCTCAAGCACATTTCCAGGGATAAAGGCTGTAAGGGAGCTGATACTCACAACTAAAGAAGACAGTCAGTGAAGACACAAATCTTTGAAACCGTCTTGTTATTCAGTTATTACTTTACAGTTTACAAAGTGCCTTCTTCAAGATTCAGAGATGTTGTTTGATTCTCCGAGACTCTGGCCTGGTGCCAGGGCAGAGCTATCACAGGCTTGCTTTCTGCAGCCAGGTTCAGACTGGAACACCTGTGGCCAGGGTGACATAGCAGTGTAATGATTAGCTCAGATCTAGGATCACCTGTAGAGTTATCCTTGACTTAAAATCGAGGTGGATTCATAGACATCCCTCAAGGATGGATTAGCAGTGTATTCAAAGAATAAACCCAAACCATTCCCAGAACCAAAGTACTGGAACCACCGCGGGATCAGGAATGAAGGGTGGGAAGCCATCTTGTAAAAGGCCAAATATTATGAGAAGAAAAAAATTATATCTTTATGTGTCCTAAGCCTCGGATGAATTACAGGACAAATGGCAAAACAAATGTGCCATTCAGACAATAAATCAATCCATCGAGTCTTATTACCTGTGTCCAATGAGGAAAAGTCAGGAAGAGAAAACACAAGATTCCTCCATTCAGAAATATTGCAATGCTGGGCTCAGGCTGCAGCTCAATTGCGCACAGCCCTGGATTTAACCTCCAACATAAACCATTGCAGTGGGGGCATGCTTGCAAGCCCTGCACTCCAGAGGCAGAGGTGAGAGGAGCAGAAGTTCAAGGGCATCCTCATCTACCTCTACACAGGAGGCCTAGACCACTTCAGAGACGGGGGCAGGGCAGCAGGTCTCCCCTGTGCTGAGCGTCCCGTCTGTGAAAACGGTTTCTTTTAGCTTCTTAAATGAATATATTAAATTTTTGAAATTTCCAAATTCTAATATGGTTTTTCTTTAAAGCACTAAGAAGCCATCGATATCCTACGAGCACAGACGGCATAGACCAACTCAAGATAGAAAACCAGACAAGCAAGCAGAAGAATCCCCATTTAGTCACACATATGCAACTTGACTCGGTTTCTAAGCAGATGTGTCGGTCTATGAGTTAGCCCTTTTCCGTCATGTACAGCAGGGAAAGTTACAGTACAGTACCTGCCGCGGGTTGTTGTGAGGGTTGGATGAGTCACTGTGTGTTACTTGGCACAGTGGCCAACGTAGCAAATGATAAAGAAATGTTAGCTAGTCTTCCAACAAGAGCCAATAAATCATAAAAAGTGATCCCTGCACACATGGGTGCAGGCAGTTTCCAGTCTATGAAATGCGATCCGCCTCACCGTCCCTTGGCAGGAAACTTGACTAGCAAACGTTATTGATCCAGGTAGCAAGGCCCATAGAGCTCCACGCCTGTTTCCACTCACTGAGACTTCCAGCGGGTAATTGCTTCAGGCTGAAATTGCCCATGCTTGCTCTCCACCCAACGGAAACAGACTCGCTTTGGAGGATGGAAGCGGATTCCATACTTCTGCCTAGAGTTGAGGAAGAAATTGTGTATATTTTCTCTCTCCTGAAGTTATGTATTTTAGCTGAGCTCATTTTGAAAAGATCACTAAATGCTCTCCAGTTAGGCTTTTGAACCCTGAGTTCAGCAAAAGTGGGACCACCTGCTTAGCCAGCGAGCCAGCCGCTTGTTTCGAAGCGCCTGTTTTTGGTTTGTTTTTAGGGTCTTTTCTTTTTATACTATGCTAAGTGGCCCTACGTTGAAAATTTGCTTTTCAGGTTCCAGTTTTTCAGCTAAAGCCCTTTAGATTTTAACAGGTTCTCCTCTAGTTTTTCTCTCATTTTATTTTCTTGTGTATGCATGCCTCTGATATAGTGATAAATGATTTTTGAAGGCATGTTAACACATATTAAATGGCACATCCGTTCTTCCTGCCCACTGGACCTCCATAGCTCTCGCCCCTGTCTTTGCGATGCCAAGCCATTCAGATCCAGTGTCTGGAAGCATTGCACTTGGTTTGCAATACTAACACGAGTGTGACTGAATCAGTCAGCTCCAGCACAGTACTTGCCATTACGATAGACAAACAAGCAAATGAATGAATGGGCAATGCTCAGGCCAAACCAGCACATGGCTTACCCCATATGAGATCTCTCAGGATCTTTGTTAGAATTCTCATAGCATTACTTTTCCCCAAATGAGAGTCTCTTCTCTCTTTGTGCTTATCAGCTGGACTGACTGTCATAGGAACAGTGACTGAAGGCCATCAAATGCATCATCACTCAGAACTAAAGTGGTTTAGATTGTATGGCAAAGTTCAGTAAGCTGGAAGAAAAGTGGATTCATACTGACTTCGTGACCCATGTCACCTGCCGTGCTCCATAAGCAGAAGAATTGCTGATTCTTATTTCAATTAGGAACACGAGGCTAGAAGGAAAGGATAGAGGAAGGTGGCATTAATCTGAGAAGGTGTCACTCAAGTGCTTCGTCTCCTTTGATTCTGCACCAGAGCAGCCACGTGGGCTTGGCAATCCCACCAGGGGTCGAGGATCCAGAAAGGACGGTACAGAAAATCTATATTCCCTTTAAACTCTATTCTGTAAATCTTAGGGCTCTAGTCAGGCCCTAAGCCTCTAAAAAGACCAAGTCACCTGCTTTCCCTGGATTCCTGGAGATTTCATGCAACGGGAAGGAAACGGAGAATGCGATGGGGCGGCGCAGGGAACCTAATGAAAATTTGTGCGGTGAGAAAAAGAGGGTGGGGAGAAGGGAAAGAAGAAAGAACAAACTGAGCCTCCTTGGTGCCCATCTCACTAAGATAAGAACGTAGCCAACCAAGCCTGCCTGCTTTACAACAAGGGGGGAACCCGTCGGCCAGCATCTGATCCATAGGCATGGTTTATTGTCTAATAGTTGCTGCTGACTGGCTTAGTCTGCTCCAGCTGTCACTGCAAAATACAATAGACAGAGTGACTTCAACCTTTGGCCTGGAGCTGGGAAGTCCATGGTCCCATTTGATCCTGGTCAAATGGGTTGAAGATGGCCATTTTCTCACTACGTCTTCAAGCTGTCTTTCCTTGGTACATGGTGCAATGATTGAAAGGTACCATGCGTATCCTCCTTACAAGGCCTCAGACTCCACTATAAGTACCCCACACTCATGCCCCAATTCAACCTAATCACGCTCCAAGCTTCCTTCTCCAGGTATCATCTCATGGGGTTAGAGCTCCAACATGGGAAGTTAGGGAGTTATATAAACTTAAGACAGTTCTCAACACCATTTTCAAATCCAGAGTCTCCTGAAGAGGATAATATTTGCTATCACTCTTCTGGCACAAACTACAAGTATCTGAATACAAGCCTCTTCCTTTGGGGACAGCATGGCCCTGCCAGGTTGCCATAACCATCAGACTTCCTGTGTCTTGCATTCACGCCTCTCACTAAACCATGTTTAGGTTTCTAGACAAGAACCACAAAGCGGGGTAGGGGGGATGTCTAAAATTCAGGTGAATGATAAAGGTTTGAATCACATTATATTGGAATCTTGTTTCTCCACGCCTTATGTCCTTTAATTATAGTATCCATCTGGATGTGGGGACAGGCAGAGAATCCTGAGTAGTATCACATTATTAAGATTCATGAGGCCTTCCTTGAGCTCTCTGGGTTTGAAGGCATGGGAAATCAGATCCCTGGAACACATGGCCATCTCTGTAAACCACAACACCGCAGGCTTGCATTAGGACTCATCCTCTTGGGAATCTCTGATTAGTCATCTCCTACAAATGATGTAGTGTTGTCTGTTTTACTTTCTGGGTTCTTATGCCCTTCTGGGGGCCCAGGACCCAAATAAATCACACATAGAGAGACCTATTATTAACTTATAAATGCCCAGCCTTAGCTTGGCTTGTTTCTTGACAGCTTTTATTAACTTAAATTATCCCATCTACCTTTTGACTCTGGGATTTTGCCTTTTTTAAATTTCTGTATAACTTACTTTCACTCTTACTCCGTGGCTGGCTGGGTGGCTGGGTTGCTGGCCCCTAGCATGCTCTCTCCTCCTTTTCTTGTTTCTTCTAATCCTCATTTCTCCTTCTATTTATTCTCTCTGCCTGCCGGCCCTGCCTATCCTTGCTCCTCCCTCGCTACTGGCCGTTCAGCTCTTTACTAGGACTATCAGGTGGTTTAGACAGGTGCAGTAACACAGCTTCACAGAGTTAAACAAAGGCAGCATAAACAAAAGTCACACACCTTAAAATAATATTCTCCAACAATGTAGGAGAAATACAAAAAGGTCAGTTAATGCCACTCATTTCTGATTAGGTTGGGTGGGAGCCACCTGAAATATTAGTGATCAGCTAAAGAAATGACTATACGCTAACTACGTGAGAAACATATAGTATTTACAAAACCAAATAAGTCTCAGTTTATAAGGTAGCAAGTTGACCACTTTTCTCTTTGTTTCCACATAATACTTGGCAGAAACCACTTAAAGAGGAAAGGTTTATTTGGCTGACAGTTCTAGAGAGTTCAGTCCAGGGTCTCTTGCCCTATCCACTTGGGAAACACACCATGGTATGGAAGCAAAGGAAGATAGCTTTCCTCAGACAGAGAACAAAAAGAGAAGCTAATAAAAGCCAGGGAGGATGTGACCTGAAGCACATTACTGCAATGGCTACATCCTCCAACCAAGCCAACTCCTAAGCCTCTCCACCTACTTCACACCATGGCTCTATCGTTCACACTAGGAGCCCATTCATGAGGTCACGGGCACCAGGGTGCATGAGCTGCTTGTTTTTGAAAATGTTCTCACAGGCATACTCAGAAGCTTAATTAATCTAATCAAGTTGACAATCAAAACTAAAGTCACAGATAGGCTGAAAAGAGCCACAGTTCACACTCGCCTTTGGTATCTTAGAAAACTGGCTGTTCTGGAGCTCAGAAGACAGCTCAACACTTGAAGCACTTGCCACATCCCTATCCCCAGAGTAAGCAGTTTTTTAAGGCACCAGGGATTCCCACAAGCTGATTAACAGGACGAGCCACATCAGTAAGCTCTGAGTTTGATGAATAAGGTAGATGAGAAATTCAGAATAATTTCTGAATAAGTTCACATCTGTACATGTATCCACTCACACATTCAGGTACACTATGTGTGCATATCACACACACACACACACACACACACACACACACACACACACACACACACACTGGACAAAGAAAAAGAGGTAGGTCTCAGGCTGACCATATTTTCAGAATAAACTGAAGTTGGATTCCTGGCAGTTAGATGAAAGCTAACATTCCTCAGGAACTCATGAAATGGGTTTTTTTTTCTTCCCACAAAGGGAGTCATTTTCCCCACCTCTGGCAAAAGGCACATATGACTTTCCAATTGACATATACCTGTGACACCTAACAGCATATCAAAGCCCATTCTGGTCCTCAGGCTCCCTCAGAATCACAAGTACCTGTTACACATTTCAAAGTCCACACTAGTATCCTAGCCCTTCTCACCCTCTGCCCTAAACTCTCTGGAGCTCATGGCTCCTCTCTCCATGGCCACTCACCCATCTTATATAATCTGGATACTCTCACTTTTCCCTCTCTTGCTATCCTCTTTCACTCTATTTGTGTGTGTGTGTGTGTGTGTGTGTGTGTGTGTGTGTGTGTGACTCTTCCACTTCCCTAAGGCCTGGCCATATTCAGTCTGTTCTTTGCTCTCTGTTCTGGACTCTTCCAGATGCCACTGGATATTTTCTCTCTCTTATTCAAAATAAAATCCTGCCCCCTAATAATGGAGGGGTCATGTCTACAGTTTCTTTACTACGCCCCCTCACATACACATAGCTGGTTGGTCTGGGCCCATTGCTATGCCCTTCTCTGAGTACCATGCCAAAGAATACCCCTCCAACAAAGGTCACCCTTAGTCCTGCCTAACCAGGACTGAGCATGGTGACAGCTATCTATCCTTTATCATTCAGGGAAGCCTGAACATTGTCTTCACTAGACGCTCAGAACACAGATACGAAGCTACACCAGCAGCTGTGGCTGGAGATGTTTCTTCTCTTAGGAAGTCAGCAGCGAGCTATGTCCTGAACTTCAAAACTTCTGAGGTAACTTTGGATATCCACACTGCAACATCATCTTACTGCTCTACAGAGCTAATGGGGGATTGTCCCTATGGGGTTCAATGACATGCAGCCAGATTTACAGAGCCTGGCTGGGAAGACTGCCCTTGAATCAGAGAGATGTACCGAAAGGGGAACATTTAATGTTGTGGTGTTATTTTGTTTATGATCTAACAAATAAAGCTTGCCTGAAGATCAGAGTGCTGAGGTAGCCATACCAGTTAGCCATAGAGGCCAGGCAGTGGTGGTATATACCTTTAACCCCAGCACTCGGGAGACAGAGGCAGATCTCCGTTAGTTCAAGGCCACTCTGGGCTACATGAAACTGATCTAGTCTAAAAGAGAAACAGAATCGAGTGGCAGTGGCTAACACCTTTAATCCCAGTACTTGTAAGTCAAATGCCTTTAATCCAAGCACTTGGGAGGCAGAGGTAGGTGGCTCTCTCTGAGTTCAAGGACAGCCTGGTTTACAAGAGCTAATTCCAGGACAGCTAGAGCTATTCCACAGAGAAACCCTATCTCAAAATCTCCCCCCAAAAATCCATAAAATAACAAAGTAACACTGCCAAAATAATAAAAGAAGGAACACTGCCAAAATAATCCATAAAATAACAAAGGAAGGAACACTGACAAAAGCTTTTTATACAGTTTGTATTATCCTGATACCCAAACCAGATAAAGACACAATATCAAAAAGAAAACTACAGACCAATCTCCCTTGAGGATACAGATACAATTTTTTTCATCAAAATACTTACAAACAAAACTCAAGAATCATTAAAATGTTAATTCACCATGATCAAGTTGACTTCATTCCAGAAATGCAGGAATGGTCAAACAAATGCAAATCAACAAATGTAATATATCACTATATAGACTCAAGGACAGAAATCACATCATCAACTCAACAGATGCAGAAAAGACATGTGAAAAAAAATATCCCTTCATGGTAAACGCCCCGAAGAGAGCAAGAATATATTCCAACATAATAAAGATTCTATACCAGAAACCTAAAGCAAACATTGCACTAAATGGGGAAAGTGCCAAGCATTTCCACTAAATTCAAGGAAAAGATGGGAGTATCCACTTTCTCTACTCATATTCTATATAGTAATTCAAGACTTAGCTAAAGTAATTAGACAAAATAATGAAATTAAAAGGATACTAATAGGGAAGGAAGTAGTCAAAATATTCTTATTTGTAAATTATATGATTCTATACATAAGAGACCCTAAAGTCTGCTCTAGAGAATTATTAGAACAAAATTAACATAGAAAAACCAGTATCTTTTCTATGTTCCAACAGCAGGCATAACAATGAAGAAATCAAACAATAACAACAGCAAAAAAAATCCCATCTAGATAGATAGATAGATAGATAGATAGATAGATAGATAGATAGATAGATAGACAGACAGACAGACAGATAGATAGATGAGTGGGTGGGGTGGGGGTGGGGTGGGTGGGCAGATGGGTGGGCAGACACATATATAGATAGATGATAGATAGATAGATGATAGATAGATAGATAGGTAGGTAGATAGATAGATAGATAGATAGATAGATAGATAGATAGATAGATAGATAGATAGATAGTATACCAGGCTTTTTTTTCTTTTGGGCCACCAACCAGCTCCCAAATCATGACACAGAGACTTATTATTAGTTTTGAAGGTTCATTAGGCGTATTTCTGACTAGCTCTTCTAAATTAAAATTGCCCTGTTTCTCTTAATCTACCTTTTGCCTTAGGCCTTGATGTAGGGCTCCACGGCACCTCCATGTTACGAGCACGCAGGCTTAGGGCCAAAGCACCATTTGCTGTACTTTTCCGGACGTAGTAAACGACTTCTGCGCATGCACTTTCCTATGAAAGGCATCGTATGACTTGACCAATCCGGTCATCATACGATCGCGCCATACCGACTTGAGCCTATCGGGCGATGACACATCAGGGCTTTGTTCGGCACTGCTTATAAGCGAGCCAAGCCGGGGATCATGGTCCTTTAGCCTCTCTCATTCATAAAGTGTGTGTCCCAATAAAGTGTGTTCTGAGAAGGATCCTGTTGTAGTCGTCTCTTCTGCTGGTGGATGCGATGCACTACACCTTATTGCCTTTCTTCTGTGTATCTCGCGCCACTGTTTCTCATGTTTGTTGACTGGCAGTGGCCCCAGGAACATCCCTCTCTGTCTCATCCTTCTTCTCTCACGCTTTCCTCTTTTTTCTCTTGGGCCCAGATTTCTCTTTCTATTAATTTTCACTGCCTTTGTCCCCACCTGTCCTTTCTCCTGCCTAGCTATTGGCTGTTCGGCTCTTTATTAGTCCAATCAGGTGCCTTAGGCAGGCAAGGTGAAACAAATGCAACTCGTTGTTACACAAATATTGCAGCATAAACAAAAGTAGCACCTTTCACAGTTAAAGTAACATTCTGCAGCATAAACAAACGTAACACATCTTTGCCTAGTTAAAATGATCTTCCACAATAAATAAATAAATGAATAATCCTGGAATAAACCTAAGAAAGTAAAAGATTTCTACAATAAAAACTTTAAAGCCTGAAGAAAGAAATTAGAGAAGACACTAAAAGGTGAAAAGCTAAAGGCTCGTGGATTAGAAGAATATTGTGAAAATGGCTTTTCTACCAAAAGCAATCTACAGATTTAACTCAGTCCTCATCAAAACTTCAACACTATTCCTCATAGAAATATTTTTTAATCTTAAAATGTGTAGAGAAACTCCAAATACCCCGGATGGCTGAAATGGCCCTGAGCAAAGCAAAGTATAACACAGACTCGCAGTTCCAGAAGCACCAAGGCACGGGCACAAAAGCAGACACATGCAGATCAGTTCAATAGAACAGAAGATATGAACCCTCACAGCGACAGCCACCTTAGTTTTGAGAAAGATGCCTAAAATGCACATTGGATAGGAGAGAGCCTCTTTAACAAAGAGTGCTGGGGAAAGTGTATACTCTCATGGTGTGCCAAAGTGAAAATAGATCCCTGTTTCTCATCCTGCACAAAAATAAACTTCAGATGGATCAAGAGCTTAGTATAGAACTCTAAAACTGTAGGAGAAAAAAGTTGGAAAACACCTCAATTTGCAGGCATACACAAGAACTTTCTGAGTAGAGTTCCAGTTTCTCAGCAAAGAGTGCCACCAATTGATAAATAAGACCTCAGTGTTGTGGAATATTAATTTAAGATGTGCTACACTTGTTTATGCTGTGGAACATTTGTTTTAATGATGCAAAAGATGTGTTGCATTCTTTTATGTTGCGTTTGTTTAACTCTATGAAGCTGTGTTACTTTACCTGTCTAAAACACCTGCCTGATTGGTCTAATAAAGAGCTGAACAGCCAATAGCAAGGCAGGAGAAAGGATAGGTGGGGTTGTCAATCATAGAGAATAAATAGAAGGAGAAAAAGAGGGATGAGGAAACAAGAGAGATTAAGAAGCAAGAAAAGCAGGGGCCAGTCACCCAGCCACCCAGTCACCCAGTCACCCGCCACCCAGTCACCCAGCCAACCATGGAGTAAAAGTGAAAAGAAGATTACAGAAGTAAGAAAAGGCAAAATCCCAGAGGCAAAGGTAGATGGGATAATTTAAGTTAAGAAAAGCTGGCTAGAAATAAGCCAAGCTAAGGCCAGGTATTTATAAGAAATAATAAGCTTCTGTGTGTCTTTCTTTGGGAGCTGGGTGGCAGGAACCCTAAAGAGTAAAGAGTAAAAGAATAAAGAAAGAAAGAAAAGGAATAACCCACAACACCTCATGAATTCAAAAGCTTCTAGACAGCGAAGGAAACAGTTCACCAAGTGAAAGGCAACCAACAGAATGGGAGAAAATCCTTGCCAATCACACATATGACAGAGAATTAATATCTACAATATACAAAAAACTCAAAACTAAACATCAAGAAGCAAACAACCTACTGAGAAAAAAATGAGCCATTGAAATAAACAGACCCAAAGATAAATACAAATATAAAAGATGAAAAGACAATGTGTTCAAGGAACAACATAAATAAAACATGGGACAATGTGTATGAAAAATTAAAAATAGTTATAAGTTAATACAGATAAATAAATCTGGCATGTATGTTCTTTTTCCTGAGAAAAAGCCTAATTCTTTACAAATGTTCGCTCACAAGCCATCAGAAACATGTGAGTCAGGGCTGCATGATTTCATGAGGGTACTGGGCAAAATAATTCCAAATTTTGAGCTAGTCCTGGAGTTCTATACTTTACACAGTTCTATAACTGTGAGATCCAATGGGATCTCACTGGATATACAAATCACACTTAAGTGCAGCCCCCGTCACGCCCAGCAATAGATGACCAACACACATTCAAAGATAGTTTTTGGAGATGTTTTGTCTCATAATGCTTTGTTTGGTCATTTTTTAACCATACTGGTTTTTATGTTTATATAATACTTTTTTGTAGGGGTTTGGTTTGTGTGTGTGTGTGTGTGTGTGTGTGTGTGTGTGTGTGTGTGTGTATGTGTGTGTGCATGTTGTGTTCATGCTTCTTGTGCTTTTTCTTTGTGGGTTTTTTGTTTGTTTTGTTTTATTCTAGCTTGTTTGCTTGCTTGTTGTTTGCCTGTTTGTCTTCTAGAGAGAGAGAGATGAAGGCATGGGATTGGATGGGTGGGACAATGAAGAGATCTGAGAGGAGATGGGGAAGGGAAAACCATGATCAGAATATACTGTCTGAAAAAATGTATTTTTAATTTTTAAAAAAGGACATGAATTTGGGGTTGGTGTAGGATGGGCCAGAAGGAAGCTGATGGGAGCACTGAGAAATGAACATCATCAAAATACACTGTAGAAATTTCTCAGAGAATTAATAAAAAATATTGTATTTTAAAAAGAAAGGAGAGAAATGAGCCATGAAAGCAGTGCCATGTGTTGAGGCTGGTACAGATGGTCACTGAGCAGCAGTGGAAAGTGATCCTGCCTCTCTCCTATTTGGACCCCCACAAAACCAAGAGAAATCCCTTGTGTCAGGAAATTGATGAAGTCACAATCCATCAGGAACCACAGAACCGTCACAGTAGATGAGATACAGGATGAAAGAAAACATCACACAAATAGGGAAGCAGGTAAGATGATTAGAAGGCCAACCCCTAGATTCATAAGTAAAAATGTAGTAGTTGAAACCTGACAGAACCAACCTGCCCATCAACTGGGTTTGTACGATACAAATGCTGGATTTCAAAACATCACAGAGATGCAGTTATACAGTTGCGAGTCCAGAAATGACACAATTTCTTGTAGCTCTTGGAAAGCCTGGAGCTGAAGGTCCCAGCTGAAACCCCAGAGAACAGGGAGCATGGCAAATGCCAACAGGCAATGTGAAGCAATAATACCCATTGCCAAAGGTGAAACAGACATTGGGAAGGGCCTGAAAGTTAGGCCACTTTATACAAGAGCTGTTCAAAAATTATATCACAGTGTTTATTTATTTTAAACTTTCCCAGGAACTCTGCAATCTCTTCGCATGAAAAGAATTAGTCAATATATTTGGCCCATATTTTAAAAATTCCTGGAGATAGAACGTGTTGGCCAAAGTTACATTCAATAAGAGACTTGTCATGATGTGCTAATGCTATAAAAAAAAAAAAGTAGCCTCAAGTCCCAAATATCAGGAATTAACACCTCAAATATGCTTAACACATGTAGGCAAACAGGAATCTGATATAGGGGGTCATTCAGGAACCAGGAACCAGGCTTCTTCCATAATATTGCTCCTCCATCTTAAATGGAAACTCACAGGCTCCTCTGTAGTTGTTGGTTTTTGCTTTTACTCCTTATTCTTTACTCTTTCACTGTTTTGGGGACCCACCGCCCCACTCCCAAATAAACCACTCATGCAGAGACTAATTCTTACTTACAAATGCCTGGCCTTAGCTTGGCTTGTTTCTAGCCACCTTCTCTTATCTTAAATTAACCTGTCTACCTTTGCCTCTGGACTTCTTCCTTTTCTTACTTACACTCTCATTCCGTGGCTGGCCATGTGGCTGGGTGGCTGGGTGGCTGGCCCCTAGTGCCATCTCTCTCCCTTTTCTTGCTCCTTCTTCTCTCTCCCAGATTTCTCCTCCTATTTATACTCTCTGCCTGCCAGCCCCACCTATCCTTTCTCCTGCCTCACTATTGGTGGCTCAGCTCTATATAAAACCATCAGGTGTTTTAGACAGGCAAAGAATCACAGCTTCACAGAACTAAACAAATGCAGCATAAACAAAAGCAACACACCTTCAAATAATATTCCCCAACACTCCTCCCAAAATGTGGCTCCTCCACCTAAATGTAAACTCACAGGTAGGGTTGGAGGTAGAGGTTGGAGTAAGCCCGCCCACTCTTACCTGGCTTCAGGACAGAAATGACCTCCTGCTGTTTCTCACATTCTCACATGACCCCACTATGTGTAAGACGGCTGGGAAATAGTTTGTGTGCCTAGGAGTATGGAGTGGGTTGGGTGATTGTTAAGATTGTCAGAAGTAATTGCGAGAGAAACACAAGAAGCTGACCAAATGTGTTGGTGGTCTATGGTTTCATACTCAGAAAACACAGGCCATCTAGACAACTTCTCTTAGCGTTTGAGTCAGTGCCACATCTGATAGCATTTACTCATGGGAAGCATGAACTGCCTTCATTCAAATCTGGATTCTGCTGCTTGTCTCCTATGCAACCATCCTGAAATAAGTTAACTGTCCTCTCTGTAGCTCTATTTTTTCATTTGTAAAATAAGGATATTGGCATTTAGTTCAAAAAGGCTGCAAAGTTAAAAAGTGATAACTTTGACAATCAAAGGCCCCCTTGGTGTAAAATTCAGCACAGGGAGCCCCAACAGCTTTCCATTGACAAACTAACAATGTCTATGATACACACCAAGCAGGAACCATTTCTCTCCATTGTCTAGATAGAAAAGGAGATCCTGGTGGTTAACCACTCCAAAGTCATACAGCTAGTCAGCAGAAGACAAGAACTGATACCCCAAGAGTTCTAGCTTCGGAACTCAATCTCTACACTATCTACACTACCATCTCCTGAATCTCAGTGAATATTCCATGCTGTTATTGCTATTAAGCAATTTTATTAAGGTATAATTGACATATAATACAGTACATACTTTACAATCTGTGTGTGTGTGTGTGTGTGTGTGTGTGTGTGTGTGTGTGTGTGTCCCCATGACCATAATCTCTTCTGTGCCATCCTTGTGTCTTCTCTAGTGGTGGCAGAGCTAAAAGAGCTCTTTACATGCTCCTAAAGCAAGCCTCTAACCAGCTAGGTGCTTTGAAAATATTTTCGTTCAGAGCATAGCTGAGCCATCTCACCAGGCCCCAGTTACATCCATTTCTGTGAAGATAATATAACTTCACTTTATGACTGAAAATGCTTTCCTTTCATGTACATCTGATTTTCCTCCCCCATGACATCGCTGTTAGATACCAAGCCTGGTTCCTTGGTGTACTGCAGACACGCTGCGATCAATACCATCATGCAAGTATCTAGTTAATATGCTGATTTCTTTGGAATGGTATAGCTTGGCCATGTGGTAGATTGGGTTTTGGTTTCTTGTGGACCCTCCATAGAGGATGTTTTTTTTTCTAGAGCCTTTCATTTGCCTGGGAATTTGATGATGTCATTTGCCAACTGAGTAATATTCCACCCCATTTGTCTTGTCTTGTCCATTTGTTTACTGATAGATACTTAGGCTGTTTCCAATTTCTTGCTATTATGAATAGAGCATCAGTAAACATTGTTGATCAAGTATCTCTGTAATAGGATGTAGAGTCCCTTGGGTATATGACCAAGAGTGGCAGAGCTGGATCTTAACATAGATCTAGTCCCAGTTTCCTAGGGAACCATCACACCAGTTTCCATGGGAGCTGCACAACTTTGCACTCCCACCAACAATAGATAAGTGTTCCCCTTAACCCACATCCTTACCACCACGTGCTTTCATTTGTTTTATTGATCTTGGCCATTCTGACCTGGATGAGATGAAATAACAGAGCAGTTTTGATCCACATTTCCCCAATACTGAGGATGTTGGACATTTTTAGGTTCTCAGCCATTTGTGTTTCATCTTTTGAGAACTTCGTGTTTAGACCTCTACCCCATTATTTTAATTGAGTTGTTTTCCCAATGTCCACTTCTTTTAGTTCTTTATATATTTGGATATTAGCCCTCTAGTGGATGTATAGTTAGTAAATATTTTCCCCATTCTGTGGGCTGCTGCTTTATCCAAACTATGGTGTCCTTTGCCATGCAGAAGCTTTTCGGTTTCATGAGGTCCCATTTATTCACTGTTATTAGTGCCAGTGCTATTGGTGTTTTGTTCATTAAGTCTTTTCCTGTGCCAACAAGTACATGAATATCACCCACTTTCTCTTCTATCAGATGTACTGTCTGATCAAAGACCCTTATGTTGAGATCTTTGATCCTTTTTGGAGTTGAGTTTTGTGCATGGTGACAAGTATGGATCTATTTATATTGGTCTATGTGTAGCCATCCAGTTTGACCAGTATGAGTTGAAGATGCTGTCTTTTTTTCCAGTGTGTATCTCTGGCTTCTTTATCAGGTATTCATAGGTGTGTGAACTTACATCTGGATCTCCAGTTTGATTCCATTGATCAACATGTCTGTTTGTGTGCCAATACCACACTGCTTTTATTGCTACAGCTCTGTAGTAAAATTTGAGATTGGAGGTGGTGATACCTCCAGCAGTTCTTTTATTGTTCAGGACTGTTTTAGCTCTCCTGAGGTTTTTGTATTTCCATATAAAGCTAAAAGTTGTCCTTTCCAATTCTACTAAGAATTGTGTTGGAATTTTTATGGAAATTGCATTGAATTCTGTAGATTACTTTTTGGATAGGATAGTCATTTTCACTATATTAACACTACCAGTCCATGAACATGGGAAATATTTCCATCCTCTTATATCTTATTCAATTTCTTTCTTCAACATCTTAAAGTTTTACTACACAAATCTTTCACTTGCTTGATTAGAAAAAGCCCCCACACTCTACAGGCCAATAGTCTGTACCTCTGCCCAAGTCCTTCCCACACCGCTACCTGCTGGCCCCACCCTTACCCAGCTATACCCCACCTCCACCTGCTGCCCCTGTCCTTCCTCAGAACCCAACCCCAGCTTTTACCTAAAGTCCAACCCCTATCATTTTTGTTCCCACCCTCTATCTGGTGGCCCTGCCCTCTTTCTCCGCCAGCCCAGCATCCAGGGTCTTAAGAAGCTGTGTGCATTGCAGAGTAAAGTTGGGCTTAGTTATGCAATACATGCTTGCTGTTGTCACCTATCAGTAGATTGTACCACCTGTCGGGGAGACAGTGGAGGCTGCAGAGGTGGTGGTGTTCCCAGGGCAGGGACCCCATGATCCAGCCCCCAGGAGTCACGCCCAGTCCCAAGTCTGCTTCTTCAGAGCAGGTTCCATGTTCTGGGTCATGCTGGCCAGGCCTGGGGAAAGGGGAAGACCAAGTGGGTAGATTGTTAGGGTTTCAGAAGCTAGTATAGCTGACTGTGGTGGCTTGAAAGAAAATCCCCCCTTGAACAATGGGTACAAAACATTTTCAAGGGACAACTGGTCCAGGAGGGGGTTCATTTACAGTTGAACTCTTGGGTCAGTCCCCAGGAAACAGGAATTTAAGTTGCAGTGAACAGAAACTTAACTTAGCTACAGACTCAAAATGACTCCTGGAAAAACAAAATGGAGTCAGGCTGGTTCTTCAGAAGGTCCAAACCTACCAGGGTCACTGAAGACAATACTAGGTAGGGTTTTCTCCTTCTTCCTGTTTGTTACCATTTAACACATTGAACATTTTATCGAATTTTCTGGTTGTGGATCTTTAAGTAGTCAAATATTGTCAATGACTAGACTTTCTTAACATCCCGCCATTAAAGCACTGGGCTGTCTCATCATGGTTTGACCCCCACCCATAACCTCAAGCTGACCTTTTGGTTAAACAACTTGCACCCTTAATTTCGATTTCCCTTTGTCTGGGGTCTTGTGATGAGTTCTGGCTACAGGGCTGTGGGCAGATAGATCTAAACTGAGGCCACTAAGAGCCAGGCTGAAGATGGACACCATCCATGCTCCACACATTGTGCCGTCTGTCAAGTTCACCATCTCTGTGTTAAAACCAGCACAATTTGGGTTTGTTGGCGGTAGTAACATATGTTGATTGAGTTCAGTTTATACAACTGTTCTATACATACCCACCGACTAATACAAGAACACTTGAGGACCCTCTTTGTAAGTATTTTTAAATGTAGAAAAAGGTTGTTCAGCCAAGAATGTGCATGGTACTGTGCACTTAGAAGTATTCTGAGTGTTCTGTTATTGAGGGACCATCTTAGAACCAGGCAGGTAGAATTTGGGATGTTTAAAAAGCATGTGTGCTTGGTTTCATTGAGTTTTTACCTATGGGATGGCAAGGCTGCCAAGATACACTGTAGATGATAAGTGTTACAAAGTCAAGGTCCTCTCTTAGCTGGCTTTCTCCTTGCTCGACCTACTCCTACCATGGAACAGAGCCTGGTGTCCACCATATGTGCACGCAACAGAGGAATATGCACAGATGCCACATGGCATTTCATAATAGAGTTATCTGAGCCTTGGGGTTAATTTCTGAGCAGTTCCTGCTGCCAGGACCACTGGTCCTTTCTTTGGGCTCTCACTAAGTTCTTAAGTTTCTTTCTTTGAATTCATATTTTATTTCCTTATTCTTAGGAGTCCTTTATTTTCCTCTTCATTCTTTTAGTAAAACAAACTACCAACAACAATTAAAACAATGAAAGCTTCACCCAGGGATTAACAACAATGTGCAATAGGAAGCCTTTTCATCTGCAGCTTTGTGCCCACTTCTGTGAAATAATTGTTTTTAATCCCCGATTTACCGATAAATAAATGGGAGCATAAGAGAGACAGGAAAAAAACATGTAATTCTCCTAGGTAAGACTAGATTTGGAAATTATATGGATATGAAAGGTGTTATTAAAATAGCAACATCTGTATGCTATAAATCACTAAACACTGCTAAGAGCTGTCAAAGGTCAGGGCACCTGAATAGTTGGATGGAAAGAATTTATATTATTCTTGTATTAATTCTTTGTGTGTGTGTATATATATATATATATATATATATATATATATATATTAGTATATTAATATATACTAATCCAATCACAGCAGTCCCTTTTTGTTTTGTTTCATTTTTGTAGTGATTGATTTTTAAAAAGACTTAAAGTAGCCAAGACAACTTCTAAAAAGAGCAAAACTGGAAGACTATGGTGTGTAATTCCGACTTATTATAAAGTGACAGTGGTGTGAAGATGGGCAAATGAATTCAGAGATAGGAAGGGAACCAAAATCCATGTGTGTATGGTCAGGAGATTTTTGGTAAAAGTTTAAAAGCAATTCAATGAAAACATAGCCATTTTAGCAATTGGTGGTAGAACTATTAGATATCCATATGTGAAAAAAGATAAAATAAAGAATAAAAAATCTTGGTTTAAAATCTAGGAATAGATAGAAACCCTAAGTGGATCATTGACCTAAGTGTGAAAATCTAATAATAAAACTTTCTAGAAGGAAATCTAACAAAAAAAGATTTTCGCCAGGCGGTGGTGGCACACACCTTTAATCCCAGCACTCGGGAGGCAAAGGCAGGCGGATCTCTGTGAGTCCGAGACCAGCCTGGTCTATGAGAGCTAGTTCCAGGACAGGCTCCAAAGCCACAGAGAAACCCTGTCTTGGAAAAAAAAAAGATTTTCATGGCACTGTATTAGGCAAACATTCATAAATTTATCACCCAATGCACAATTCATAAAAGAGAAATTTCCAAGGCTCAGAGAGCATCTCAGAAGAGGGGATGAAAGGATGTAAGAGCTGAGGATGGCTAGGCGTGCAGCAAAAAGAGCTGCCTCCTGGACATGGTGCAGCAATTACTAGGGAACTCGCTGACCTCGTGGTATCTCTACAAGATCGACATAGGATTGGGCCCCCAGCGTTCCATCACAGATGGGGGGCCCATGAGGTCATCTTTTAATGACTGCTGGGGGACCGTATCATTTCATTCAGTGGCACAACTGCTGATAATCTGTTCTTGCTCCAGCCAAAAACCTCCCACCCCCACTTGGACAAAAACCTCTAATTAAACTCAGGAGAGTGACCACACACAAAAAGAAGGCATGGAAGTAGGAGGGATACATGTTGAGAAGGAAGGTTACAACAGAAGAGGGGGAGGGGAGAGAAGGAACTGGACTGATCCCAACTGGTCCAGACTGGACCTGAATCGTTTGGACCAGACTTGACTGGTTTGGAGCAGGCCAGACTGGGCCCTACTGCTTTTGACTACTTTTGACCAGACTGGATGGACTTGACTGTTTTTTATATGTTTTTTGCTGGACAGGACTAGACTTGACCAGTTCAGACTAGCCTTAACCAGTTTGGACCAGACTTGACAAGTTTGGGCTGAAGCATTTTGCCTACTGAAACATGTCCTCAGCCCAGAATGCTTTTCTTTCCCCTCTCCCCTCAGGAAAGAAAGACCAATATGTTACCTACCTAAGAAAATGTGCATGTTCATTTTGACATGTGTTTTACAATTTTTCTCAACTCTTCAGGGTATATAACTGTTGTCAGAAACACAGCAATTCTCCCAGGCTAAGACCCCTTGCCTGGAAGTCACATGAAATGCGGCAGAATCCTCCAGCTATGACTCCCAGCATTCCTGTCATCTCCCTTTCCCAAAAATGATGTGAGTCTATTCTTCTTCTTGATGGAATCATACTCCAACACTAAGCAGACACTTGTCAAAGGCACAAATGACCAATGAATGTATGGAAAACATTTTCAGTCAGCAAACAACACATATCAGAACTACACAGTTCCTGTCACGGCCAAGCCACAGTAGCTATCATCAAGAATTCAAGACATAATAAATTCTGGTGAAGATGCAGGGAAAGTGGCCCTGGTAGGAATGAGAGTTGGTGAAGCCACTACTGAAATCAATGGAGAGGTGCCTCAAAGGACAGACAGGAGAAGCAATGTACGACCCAGCTCTACCACTAATTTCTTGTACTAATATTTTCCACAAGAAAATTCAGAGAAGCCAGAGGATGTAAGGGAGCTTAAAGTGAAAACACAGAAGGGTGGAGTCTCCAAAGACAACTTCTTGGTGCACTGGGCCAAGTTTGAGAAAGCCAAAGAGGCCACTGCTTAACCTAGGACAGAGTCACGAGACTGCTGGACAGCTGCTAGCTGTCGTAAAGCCTCCACCTACTCTTGAGCTGAGTGTTCCTCTCCAAGTGCACACCTCACTAGGCTTCCCTTTGGAGTCAACCAGTGGGGTGCTCCTGCAGGAGATCAGGCACTTCCCCCAAGAACCCCCCCCCAGGTAGGTTTCTGGGTGTTTTTAAATTTCTCCGCTGAAGGTCATTCCCAAAACTTTCCCTAGGTTCTGGTCAACAGCCCCTCACTCTCTCCTGCCCTCTGGCTTAGCACTGCCGAAGGCTCCTAAGGTCAGATGCCACACCATCCCCTGCTGCCTTTCGTAAATTCTCTGCATGTCTTCGTAAAAAGCTATGTATTAAGGTCTTTTCGGCATCATTGAACCATCTATTTTCTTCCAAGATCCTAACAAACCAAACACTAAAGAAAAATAACTGTAGCAGATCCTTCAAAAGAGAGGATGGCATAGAACCAGCCACCGTCCAACAAAGAAGAGCAATTAAACACCTCCCAAAACAACAACTCACAAAGTCCTTACACATGTTTGTCCAATGCAGTGCTCCCAACACCAGTTGAGCATGTATTGAAACCAATTCTATTGTTAAGGCAAGAACAATGAGATCCTAAAGCCAGGGAAACCCACAGAGGTCTTAAAGACTGAGGTCTTAAAGCTATCAGTCCTCTGACTTTCCCTCCCCAGCCTGACCTGACCCACTCAGACCATACATATCACCAATGCTTGAGATACATTCTGAAATATCCAGAATGTTTTTAAGGTCCTAGAAACTGGGAAGGGAGCGAACATGCCAGCTCTCCTCTTGGCTAAACTTCTAGTGCTAGGGAAATTGTCCGGACCAACTTAGCTAGTTTGGAGATCTTTGTTGTCCAGTGACTACTCTGGCATTTATCTTAAGGGAACAATGTTGAAGAAACTGCAATACAAACTAGGAGTGGTTGAGTGTATAGCTTAATTAAATATTCCTTAAATGTCTTCCTATGATGCCTCAGTGATTCCCATGATTCAATTTGCGAAACTTATGATATAGAATGAAGGTTGGAGGACTCAAGCTCTGGGGACTGACCTGAGCTTCTGGCACAAGCAGTTTTTCATAGCAGAATCTTAGGAAAGCAGAGTGACTTTTCCTCAGTTTCCTCATTGATACAGGGGGCTTACTAGAGGTGGATAAGTCATATATTAAAGAAATTAAATAAGAAGCTAGTGTGCTGTGTAATAATCCTCTTGTATACTGTGAAGATTAGTCACTCAAATTGGTTTAATAAAAATGTTGATTGGCCAGTAGCCAGGCAGGAAGTATAGGCAGGGCAACCAAACTAAGGAGAATTCTGGGAACAGGAAGGGCAGCGTTAGAGAATCACCAGCAAACACAGTGAAGCAAGATGAGAATGCTGTACTGAGAAAAGGTACCAAGCCACGTGGCAAAGTATAGATAGAAATATGGGCTAATTTAAGTGTAAGAGTTAGCTAGTAACAAGTCTGAGCTATCAGCCAGGTATTTATAAGTAATATTCAGCCTCTGAGTCACTTATTTGGGAAGCAGCCACTGGGTATTTGGGAACTGGAGGGCTAGGGAGAAATGCTTGGTTACACTAGTGCATTTTAGCTACTTGACACAGAGCCTGAATCACCATGCTCAACCAATGAAATATCGCTTGTATTAAAACCAGGTTTAAATTCACAGCAGAGGCTCATCGTGATGTACATGGTATGTAAGTATTTAAAGTCTTCAAAATCTCTTTTAGACAACCAATTAAAACTTTGCAAAGAAGTGGGAAAAAACTAAGACCTAAGTCTGTCCCACAAGGTTCCCATTCATAGATAGATAGATAGATAGATAGATAGATAGATAGATAGATAGATAGATAGATAGATAGATAGATAGAGATATGAAATAGGAGAGACAGTGAAATGAGGACACCCAGGATCCAGGACTGGACATGTAGTTCAGGGACAAAGCCTTTGCCTAGCATACATGAGGCCCTGGGTTCAATTCCCAAGATCCAAAACAAAACAATCAAACAAAACATTCCAGAAGTTTCTGGCCATCCAAATAAACCATGACATTTCATAAACCAGACCCCACACCGCTAAGCATTAATCATGACAGAAGCTCTGTAGTCACACATAGACTTGCACACATGGCTCTGACCTTGTCACTCTGTGTGAGCTCCTTCTGCAGGAGAAATTGCTCTCACAGACAATTTCACATCCAGAGTTTGGCCATAAAAGGGATTCTATAAATATTTGTGGACTGACTGATTTTACCAGAGATGGAAATATTTTAGCAGTATTTGTCCGCCTTCTACACACACATCAGAGATTTTTCCTTTCAAAGGCTTTTTAATCTTTTATCTATTTCATCTAGAAATCCTACTAATTCTTTGGAGGACTTACCCTAGGGACACCAAAGTCAAGATCTCTGAGTTGCTCTGAAAAACAAAAACAAAACCAGAAGCGTGTCACCATGGCTGGGTTTTTATGCATATCGTCTCCCAAAGGGACATATGGCTCCAAACCCAAGATTCAATACACTTGTGAGAAATTTCACTAGTCACAGACAATCATAACCTCAACCACAATGGGTTCAGGCATCCCAGGCCTTGCATCAAATAAGTACTGATGGATCTGAGAAGAAAGCACTAGACTTTAAAGTATTACAAGAGGGCTGAGTGTGGTGGTGCACATGGGTAATCTGAGCACTCGTGCGTCTGAGGCAGGGGGATGAGAAGCATTCTCACAAAACTTCAGTGACCGTGAGGACAGACATTTGATCTTTCCTTCTTGGTACCATTCCTGGTGTCACCAGTATATATATCCCTAACTGTCTGACAAACTATCTTTAATGGGAAACAAATGCATTTCAGTCCCCCCACAGCACATGACTGCAGCTGGATGCCCTTGGGTACTTCCACTGGGCTGAGGTATAAGGAAGGCAGCATCTGTGTGGTGCCGCCTAGGGTGCTGTGAACATCTGACCTAGATGCCAGACAATCGGAAAGCAGGTCATGATTGGAAAACCTGCCTACCACAGTCTAAACGTGAAGAGGCAGTCTCCTGCTGCCGCGTCGCCATCAATAGACACCCTGGCCCCCCTTCACGGTCCTAGCTCTGCCCAGACGCTGAGGAAGAGCAGGTGGGCTCCAGCTCTCTCAGTCAGACGCTGCCACTGGAGACTGGAGACATCTGAACGTTGTAGCCATGGTAAGAAAGGTAAGAGAAGCAGCAGATCCCGGGGGCTGGAGGAAAGTCGTAGGAAGACATTCCTGTCACCGGCCTCCCTGTGCTTTCTTCAGCCTGTCTCTCTCTGGCTCAAGTCCTCAGGCGATCAGATCAGCCACCCAGGGGACAAGAGCACTCACTGCGTAAGACGCTTGGCCGTGAGTCCGAGGGAAGCACGTGAAACCCTCAAAGAAGGTATGTAATATTTCTGGTGATACCGAGCCATGATTTTGTAGGGGGAAAGAAAGACACATAAAAGTCCATTTAATGCTTGGAAAGAGGAGAGAGAGGGAAAAAAAGAAAAAAAATTTCTGTGTTCAGTGCAAACTCACTTCAAGGAGACTGTAGAACAAATTAGCAGCCTGTGACATGGAGACTGGCCTGGCATCAGCTCGGGCAGTCACTAAGATTCCAGTGCTGCTGGGCCTATATGAGCCCGATAAACTACACAGAAAGCGATCCCGATTGCTGAGTTTTCAGTTGCAACAATTGCTAATAGAGCTTTAATATGTATAAACAGGCCTGCTGCGCAACCACTTCGGATACTGTGGGGTGGGAGCAGGGGGGGTGTCTCTCTTCCTTAAATCCTTTTAGCTGGAAGCAATAGAACGGCTGGGAGAAACTGGGAGGGGGTGTGTCCAGGAGAGTGTCCCACAAGCCCCAGAGCTAGAACAGTGGAGGACTCATAGGAGGACGCAAGTGTCTAAGGAATATACAATAAACAAATGCTTCACTTTCATAATTTAAAAAGAATGTGCTTTTCAAAACTATAAATAACCATCGATTCTCCACACTGCAAGATAAACAACCACCATAAAACATACAGCCATGACAATCATGGTTTTCAGATGAATTTGAAATTACCCAATGTGTATGCAGTTTACTAGGGAGTGAGTACAGGAGTGGCCTTATGAAGTCTGTAAGGCAAGGCTTGTTGGCTTATTCTCTTTGTAGTACATGAGGTCTAAGCTGTGGTGGTACAAGGGTTGCCACTGCCAACAGTGCAGACAAGGACATATCTTTGGGCTGGAACAGGGTGTGAAAACACATGTGTTGAGCCTGTGCCCGGGGAGTGCATCTTTCTATTATCACATGAACCACCACAGTCCATTGACTTATCCTATCTCACCCTCCCAATTCAAACAGTCCAGCCACTGACCTGACCCTGTAAGGCCTGTGAGTTCCTGATTCCTGATATCCAACTCCATCCATCCCGGTTTTGATAAAGAAGTCTGAAGTCAAAACGATGGTTGGCGAGAATGCGGGGCTCGATGGTGGAAGCAAGCAGGACTAATGAATGGACTAGCACAGTCAGTGAGCAGGAGTCTCGTGGTCCATTGGTTTATTGCTGTTACCATAACAGATCACCGCGGACAAGGTGGCTTCGACCACAAAAATGTGCTTTCTCACAGCTGTGGCATCTGGAATTCTGAGATCAAGGTGTCAGCAGAGTCGATTTCTCCTGAGCCCTCCCCTGTGGTTGCACGTGGCCATCTTCCCCATGTCCTCACATGATCTTTCCTCTGTGTGAATTTGTGTCTCGGTCTCATACTTTTTAATTTCAGTCTCATGCTTTTGTAAGCATGACAGTCATATTAGATTAGGGCCTACCAGAGGAGCCATTTTACCTTAATTCCTTCCACAAAAGCCTTATCTCTAAATATAGTTACATTCTGAGACAGTGGGGACATAGCTCAGTCCACACACACACACAAAGGGATATCTGATAAAAAAAAAATTATGTATAGTATTGGGCCACAAAACCTTTCTCCCTATAAAACTATACACACATGCAGTAACTATCATACCATGATACAGTGTGTATGTGTGTGTGTGTAATTACATATATACTCACATTTATGTATTTAATATCAGTTCTCTAAACTTTTTCCATATAAAACTTCTTTAGTCAGACTTCATACATGTATACTGACCAAGTGGAAGTTTCCTTGTCATTCTTTAAACAGTCTGGCAATCATTTCCACGGCATGTATACTGTGGGAATTATTGAAGTCTGCTCTGGATGGTGCTTGGCCGAAAGAAGCAGAAGTCAGGTATTGACTAAAGGTCATCAGATGGGTGTTGGAAGCCACGTACCTGACTTTATGAAACAAACCCTGAGGAAACATAGAATATGGCTATAACAACTAAAACTACAACATTAAAAGTATCTAAACCATTGCCAGGTCTGTGGCACCAACCTATCATCCTCACTAAATGGGAGGCTATCTCAGGAGGACCAGAAGTCAAGGCCTGTCTGGGTAACTCAGGGAAACACTGTCTCAAAAATTTTTTGTTTAATTTAGTGGGGTTGGGGTGATTAGTTTGGTGTTTAGAGCAGTTGCCTAGAGGCCTGAGCAAGCCCTGATTTTAATCTCCAGCATAACAATAACAGCGTAAATCATACATGGGATGGAAAGACAGCTTCATCTGGTTATGTGGTTAAGAGCACTGACTGCTCTTCCAGAGAACTTGGGTTCCGTTCCCAGCACCCACTCCCTGGCTCACAACTATCTATAACTCCAATCCTATATGATTTGACACCCTCTTCTGGTCTCTTCAGGCACTATACATATGCAGTATACAAAGCACCCATACACATAAAATAAAGACTGAAAAAAAATACCCACACACATAAAACACATATTGATATAAATAAGCACCATGGTTTTAAGAAAAGCTTGAAACATAACAGTAAAATTGTTGCTGTTTCTGTCATCTGTATTTAGGTTTGTATTTATTTATTTATTATGCTTGGTTTCTGACTTCTGTCATGAAAAAAAAACTTCGACCTTAAAGAAAAACTGAAGAGCAATGATGCCAGTGCCCAAGTGTTGCCCCTTTACACCCAGAACTGTTGGTGTTTTCCTGCATCGACTACCCCCACGCCCTCACAGGGCTTAGAGATAAAGGTATCCTCCCACAAGAATAACACTCACGTTCTGGTCCTGCTTAAGAAGGTGGATAATTATCCCAGCCATATTTACATTTCTCCAGTTGTCTGAAGGACGTCTCTGATGTCTGTGTTTTGTTCTGTTTTAGAAGCAGCCTCTAATGCTGGCTAGAAAGCAGCTCACGATGATGACGACCTTCAGGCTCCTCTAAGCCTGTACAGCTATGGCTCCATCTCCCTCCTGCCCCCTGGGACACTGGTCTTTCCTAGGTTTGTATGGATGTGTTTCCTGTGCTGTTATTCAGCTCCTCTCTATTCCTTGCATGGATGGAAAGCATTTTTTTGTTTCAATTTAAACCTAAGGTAATGTGAAAAATAGTAATCATTAAATGTTATAATTAAGAAAAAAAGGAAAGAAAGAAAGAACTGAAAGTTGATACAGGATCCTGACTCCAGAACCAACCAAGATACAAAAATCTTCAGGTGTTCAAACTCTTATGAAATGGCACGGCATTTTCACAGAACCCATCCCATTCTCCTGTGCTCCTTATATTGTGCTTAGGTGCCTTGAATTGGATTTTCAGCACTTAATACATGGTCCAGACTAGCCTTGAACTCAGGATCCCCCTGCCTTAGTTTCCAAGTGCTTGGTTACAGGTATGGTCCTCCAGATTACTCTTAATAATAAAAGTAGTTTACAGTCTAAATAATAAATACTAAGCTTGTTCAATTGTGCTGTTTAGGGCGTGACAACGGGGAGAAAATCTTACGTGCCATTATCCATCCAACTTGTCCAAAGTTTAAATCTAATTGAATAACAAGAAAGACTCAGGTGCTCACACAACTCTAAAAGGGTTTGCTTGGGTTAATATATGTGGGTACCTGTAATGGTACTTGATCCATTGTCTATATAAGCACTACCATCAATGTCACACTCTTAGCTCAAACATGAATGAGATGTTGACAATAGCTGTTTCGCATGGTGACACATTGGTGTCTCTGCACTCAATGGGCTAAGGAAGGTTGGAGGGTCATTAGTGAGTTTGAGGTGTGTCTGGTCTACAACATGGAACTCTATTTCAGGAAGAAAAACATTAAGATAGGAAATTTAAGATGTATATGGGACAGAGAGGTAGTAGGACTCGGGCCAACCTAGATTACAGAGCAAGACCCTGTCTCAAAGATATCAGAAATATAAAATAACCACTTCAGAGCACCAGGGGTTTTGCCCTGTGAACAGAAAAGAACCCCAGATGACCCAACTGTAAAATGTCCCCAAGGAGGCTGCATGGGGGATGAGACGCCACTGTCAGACCCTAGACCTCCTAAAGATGGTCTCCAGGTCCAGTCCAGCTCCCAGAGCATCTGGCCAGGCTGTTTGCTCTGTGATCATCTGTAATGATGGCAGGGAGTCACACAAGTCTTCCTGAAGATGCTTTCCTGTTCCGGGGGACCGCGAGTGTCCCTGAGTTTGGGTCTTGTCACTGCGTATTACTTCTTTTGCTTTTCTCTCCACTTGATTTCCTAGTGTTTCTCACTATCTCTTCTTCAGTCAGCCCTGGCTTAAAAAGTGAGATTGCATGGCTTCCTGTGCTGTGCTTCATTCTGAGGACATCGTTCTCTCTTCTTCATCTGCATGCATTATAAAATCAACAATGAGAAATGTCTCCACAGCCCCTGTTTTCCAAGAGAAGCCAAAGAAAAGTCCCTGAGCCAGCAAAATGCCTCCACCAAACCTTCCATCCAACTTTCCAGGGCTGTCAATCAAGAGAGAGAGAGAGAGAGAGAGAGAGAGAGAGAGAGAGAGAGATGGGGCAAACACTCTGGAAAGCCACCAGGCAGGTGGTGACAGGCAAGTGAGGGTCCAGGTTTTTGCACCTGTGTGGACACAACACCGCTGACAAGCGACAGCATCGGTTTGGACCAGAGTGCCTAGCCGCGTGAACATTCTGGAACTGATCGAAGTTGGGCCACTCATGAAAGTCTGCCACAAACCCTGGCATTCTTGACCCAGGACAAACGGCAGTGCCTCGAAAAGGAGAAAAACACATGCTCTCACCAAAGTGAGACGAGGAGCCGCTCACCAGTCGGCATCCCTCAGAAGAAACAGAATTTACAAGAGTGAGACATGTTTAACTTTTTGAGGCATTTCGAGGTATGTCTGCTAATAGCGAAAGAAAATCTTCACACACAGCCTTCAGAAACACCTCCAAATGTAACGATGCGCCATTATCCCCTCTTCTCACACATGTGATCATCTGTCTCTAGCAACAACCCCATGCTTCCCAAGCTGTCAACACTCCTGTAGCTCTTACTCCCCATAGTACAGCCTTAGCTCTCTCCTTCCCCATTGCTAACCTGTTAGGAAAGAGAAATCACAGAATAAAAGCTTTGGGGACCAATTGAAATACTTGCAAGCCCAGCCGTTTGTTTAAAAAAAAATAGAAAGAAAGAAAGGAAAGGGGGAAACTCAACCTTAAATGAATGTGTTTTGGCTTGATATCTCCCCAGATGCTTTTTTCCAGCCACGGTGGTTACCTGATCACAGCACTTTCTGGAGAAGGGACGTGAACCAGCTGAAATGCTAGCAGCCCCGAGGTGGTTGCTGTCACCAATCAGAAGGGGCCTAAGAAGGCAAGAGAGCTTCAGGAAAGTCACTCTGGAGGAGAAACAGAGGTTCCAAAGCACAGGCTGGCTCCACAGCTGGAAAAGCTTGCCTGCCCTGCCAGAAAGGGCATGTGGGTGGGGCTCCTTCACAGTACATCATTTGACCAAAACTGGTTTGTGGGCTTCCCTGAAGTTTCCAGTGTCTCTACCTGGAAGGAAAGGGCTCAGAGGGCCTGCTGAGCAGCCAAACACTGGAGTCCAGACAACTCCTAGGTCTTCATTGACTAAACCGGACTCTATGGCTTGTTTTGCTGTCCACAGTAGTTCTCTTGGATTTAAAAACTCAAGCAGCCACAATTGTAAGCAACGTAGAACTAAAATTTTTTTAAAGTAGGAGTGGTCAGGTTGGAAAACGATCTGTTCAGAGACCACCTTTCATTCGCATGCCTTTGCTCAGTGCTTATCATGTGGTGATCTGGAGCGAGCTGATCCGCTCTTGAGCTGCTGAAAGACCAGAGAGTTTGCTTTGGTGATGAAGACGGGAAGACTGAAGTCTGAAAATGAACCTCGAGGAAGAGGCGAGCACTGTGAGGTCATAAGAGCAAAGGTCACCAGCATGGCCTGACTGGGATTCCCTTCGCTGTTCTCACGGAGCAACACATTTAGGCCCAGAAAACACCGCTTTTCATAGAACTAGTCAGACCTAGATTTGAAAAGGATGTTGTCCATGGGATTAGATTTTGCCCGTGCTTTCTTGTCTGTTGTCCACCTTTCTTCTTGGATCTCATATATTCCTTCACCATTTTCCATAAGCCTGAAGTGTGTCCTTAGGAAGTTTCTTTAGTAAGAGGCATAGGGAAGTAAAGCCTACCAGCTTTTGTGCTTGGGATTGTCTTTAATTTTCATTTATGAAGATAGTTTTCTTGGGTGTAGAAACCTCTGGCTGACAGCTTTGTTCAGTATTTGTTTCCTTTCAGGAGTGGATATTTGGACTGTGTTGTTTTGTTTTGAAGAAAGTGTCTTCATATGCACTGAAGGACCTTTTAGGTTTTAAAAAAAAAAAGCAGGCTTCCTATGCTCAGACTGGTGTTACGGGGCCAATCCAAGAGATGTGGGTCTCTCGTAGGAAAATAGGGGAATTCCACATTGCCAAGGACCACCTAGATAAGAAACACTATACATTTACAAATGAGATTAAAAGGGTCAAGATGAACAAAGAACTTCTGGAAACATGACAGAATACGGAATGGAGGATCCTGTCAAAATGGCCTATATGTTTCTTGAAATCTTTGGTTATTTAATTGCATAGAAGAGAGTCAACCGTAGCCAAAAAGAGCGGCCAGGCTTTTGGCCTCTGCTGACAGTTAGCAATGACACATCCGCCTGAGAGGGATTTGCTGGTCTAGCTTGTATAGAGCACTCTGTCCTTGCCCTGGGTCACTCTGTTTTTGGAAACAAATGCTGAGGAAGAATGGTTCCGCATTTTGATTCTACACGTGAACAGTCACCAATCTGCTCAGCAGGACAAGTGACCTCTGACCTCATTATGCTAATGAAAAATGTCATCTGAGAGCTGACTGACATTCCAGGCCAATAAATGACACAATCCCTCACCAAGGACACATAAAAGGAGAGACACTGTATTGTACACATCATGCATGGCCTTTGCCCTGGAGATCACCAAGTGATGGACTGGCAAGGGTTCAGCATATAGTGTGACTCTCCCTGCCTCAGAAGCTGCCACTTTGAAGGCCTCATCATCATCATCACCACCACTCTCTAACTCAGTGGCCGACTGCATGCTCTGATCTGTGTCTGTACAGACTCATTGTATTGCGTTCTTAAATCCCATGATCCCTTTGTCCTCTTTCAGCATCTCTGCAGCCTGAGTTTGATTATGTGAAGCATGATATGAATATTACCAATATTTCTAATTAAGAGTGAGCAGGAATTAAAGTCTTGAGATTGCTGTGGTTGCAACTCCAAGTGAAAGCATTGCACTTAGAGAAGTAACCTGAGTGAAACAGACGGCAGCCGAAGCCCACTGCTGCTCAGCGAGTCTCGACACTGTAGGCACAGATGCATCAGTCAGTGCTACCGGTACTCTGGTGGCCTAGGGTTTCGGCCACCAGAATCTAGCAGTGTGGTTACAATGCTGTATCCGTTCACTTGCAGAGAAACCGGAGATGAAAGGTCTTGGCCCAAACTGCAGGGAAACTCTCAAAACCAGTCACACGTAGTCCATCATCCAGCCCTAATAAAACTCTAGACACCAAGGCCTCAGTAAACTCCTTTGGTTAATAACATCCGGCCTACTGTCAAACAGTTTGGTCAGGAGAGGATATGGCCATTCCTGGGTCCACAGAAAGAGAATAGCTGGTAGCGTAATGGCTGGTGGCGAGATCCCCAGCCTTCTCCCTGGGTGGCTTTTGCTTTACTGTTGTCAAACTGTATCCAGTCCTGTGCCAAACCGTTGTGTGCCTTTCAGGCATTTGATGACTTTTCCTAGCAAATTACCCATCCAAAGGGAGTATAGGAGTCCGCCTTTCTGAAGGGGGGACCATCCGTGTGGATTACTCCCTCAGTCCCGGGAGTTTGTCAAACTCTGCTGTAATTACTTCACAGGGACCCAAATCCCTCCAAAAATCAGTTTCACATCTTCATTCCTCACACTCTGAGGAGGTGAAGGGAAAGTGGTGACACACCAGCAGAGGGAAGGTTACCCCCCCCCGGTCTGTGTTCCCACAAAATAAAATCCTAGCTCACACTGATCTCTCTTGGTCACACATGTGAATGCAACTCATGTCTTCTCACTGAAAGAGCAATGCCTCAGTCCTCTTACCCTACTCCCTATAACTCAAGAGGACCCAGAAGCTGCCTGAGGAGAGATACCAGTAAGGAAATCAGCTGCCAAACTCCAGAAGGTTCTGTAGGAGACACAGGAAAGCCCTGGAGAGAAGCCATGTGACCAGGTTTGCCAGTTTGTCCATAAGGGACTGTGGAGTTGGTATATTAATTAGGTCAAACATTGTAAAGGAAATTTTCCATAAGTAACAAAGTCCTTAAAGCTGCATACACACATTTTGATGCAATAATCTCCCCCTTTTAGGGCTTTATCCCGAGAGATTATTATGAATTTGTGGAAAAATTTGCCTCCAATTTTATATACTGATAACAAAATAAATAAATAAAAAAACCAAATAAACAACCAAAAAATTCAGGACAGCCACATAAATCCACAATTATACAGATAGACAAGCATATCCACCGAAATACATGGAAAAATTTAAGTGACTTTCTAGGTATTTTTATTGTTAAATTTGTACTCAACTAGTCTTTTGAAATTTTGATGTATTAATTTTTCACTAAGGAGAAAATGTTGTTTTTTTAAAGAAAAATAATTGAGAATAAACCAGAAGCATTAGACTTTACAGGTCCGTGGTACCACATTGCCAGGTTACTTCAGACTATAACGGAATCTTCTGGAAGGATGCTTTGGGTAATGAGAGAACTGTAGTGAAAAGTCTCCATAGCGAGATGAGGACTGTCTCAGAATGCTCAGGCAAACACACAGCTGGGCGTGGCAAAAATCCGCTGGAAGACCCCAGACAACGTTAGTCTGGGAGAGGTGACCAGTAACCAGGCCAGAGCAAGCAGTTGCTTAGCCTCCCCTCTGGCGACCCGTGTCCCCCATCTCTGCCCACAGTGCACCTCCTAAGAGTGAGCCAGTCTCTTCACTCTTCCCTCTGTTCATTCCCTTCTACACTTGACTGATATCCAGCTTCAAGAGGTCTTCCATGCTTCCTAACTTCCCGGCCAGACCATCTTCTCAGTTCTAGCCAGTCCATGACTTTCGTCATTCTGGGATCAGGTGCTCACTTCTGTTATTTATTTTTTTAAGGTTTTTTTTTTTCATTTTACATACCAACCACAGTTCCCACTCCCTCCACCTTCCCCTCACCCAAACCCCCATCCACTCTTCAGAAAGTATAAGACCTCCCATGGGGAGTCAACAAAGTCTGGCAGATCAAGTTGAGGCAGAACCAAGCCCCTTCCCCTCCCCCCCATGGAGGCTGAGCAAGATATCCCTCCAAAGGGAATGGGCTCCAAAACGTCAGCTCATGCACTAGGGATAAATCCTGGTCCCACTGCCAGTGCCCCCATAGCGTGCCCAAGCCACAGAACTGTCACCCAGCTGTCCACCTAGAGCCAGTTAACTAGCTTGGGTCAGGGGTCTCTGTGGGTTTCCCCATCATGATCTTGACCCCTTTGTTCATATAATCCCTCCTCCCTCTCTTTGATTAGACTCCAGGAGCTCTGCCCAGTGCTTAGCTGTGGATCTCTGCATCTGCTTCCATCAGGTACTGGATGAAGGTTCTATGATGACAATTAGGTGGCCATCACTCTGATTACAGGGGAAGGCCAATTCAGGCACCCTCTTCTCTATTGCTTAGGGTCTTAGCTGGGGTCATCCTTGTGGATTCCTGGGAATTTCCCTAGCACCAGGTTTCTCCCTAACCCCAATATGTGCCCACTTCTGCTCTTAACAGCTGTCAATGAGGAAGAAAGAAAGTACAGTTAAGGCTGTCCAGAAGCATGCTAACTTCATAGCTTTCCTGGAAGAAAACCATGTCGGGACAACTGACTTCCCAAGAGAACAGCAATATTTCACATGCTGATGTCCCAGGAGATAATGCTTTTATTGATAAGTGGAAGATTTTCCATAGTTTTGGGAGTTCCCCTAAGCTCAGATCCTTGTTGGAGATTCATAATGCAAATTAGCATATTAAAAGGTAGGAAGGATTCTATTTTTAATGAAATGTACTTGATTTTGCTCCAAGCTACATTTCACAAGCTAGTTTAAGCCAGAAATCCTTTTGCATTCTCCCAAACACCTATGAGTCATGGTACTTGCTTTAAAGATGTCTGCTACAGAGCAAACTGCCTTCATGGAAGAACAATGAGAAGTGATATTCGTCTACTTTCTCTCCTTTCTTTCATTTTACAAATGGGTCTCACTAGGAAACCTAGGTTGGCCTTGAACCCAAAGCAATCCTCCTGCCTCAGCCTTTCAAATACTGCTGGATTACAAGTGTACATAAACATATCCAATCTTTCTTTTTTCTTCCTTCCCCCCTCTTTCCCTCCCTCACTCCCTCCCTTCTTCTTCTTCTTTTTCTTCTTTTTCTTCTTCTTCTTCTTCTTCCTCTCTCTCTCTCTCTCTGTCTCTCTCTCTCTCTCAGTACTAGGGATCAAAGCCAGGGATCTTGCCTGCTAAACAAGCACTCATTCAGCTGTCTGTATTTTCTTAGATTTAAAGCAGGAGTTGATTTCTGTCCTTTTGTAGTCCTTGAATTCTTCAGTAATGCTTTTAACTCTTCTTTTAAATTATGTGTCCTGAGGTTTGCCTAGGAGCTTCTTATCAGAGGACATTTCTATAGTATTTCAGCAGGACCATTGTCTTGGTCTTTTATATTGAAAGTTCTGGATCAGATGAGGCAAGACAGTGCAGGAGTATGGCTCTTGCCTGAATCTCAGATAGAACTTGCTAATCAAAGAAATAGATGTTTAAATTTGGAAATGGATGGAAGTAGGTTATATGGATGATTTGTTGGCTTCCTCCTGCAGAAATGTCCTTCCTCCAATGGGTGGCTCACAACTCTAAGAAGCAGGTATCTGAGCAGTTGAAACTAAAAAAATAAAGACAAGGAGGAGAAAAGGTGGAGATTTAGAGAGACCTAAGAGTGTCTGAGGAGTCGGGAGAGAGCCAGAGGATCAGCACAGGAGGCAGGCTGAGGTTTTTGTGCTTTGCTTTCTGTTGTGCAGTGTCTGGGTTTTCCTTCGCACCACTTTACCACGACTTAGGCCTGGACTCCATGCTGGGACAACTGAAGCCTGTGACTCAGTCCAGGCTGTCGACATGCATGTGGATTCCTGCTCATGAGAATCACTGTGGCTAGAGCACAGGGCTGCTGAGAGAGACACCTGCAGCGATATTCAGTGAGGGAGAGCTGGCTGTTCGGCTCACCATTTTTGTGTCTGTTTTGGATTTTATCTTTTTAAAGAAAAATCCTTCTACACAGAAGATGAAATTTAAAGAGTCCATGCAGTAACTAAATTGAGCACTCCTGTGGCTCTTTAATATGCTAGGACTTTCTCCGGTCAAATTTCCCCATGAGGGAGAGAGGGAATGAATAATCAAACAAAAGATAGAGGAAAGGGGGTCAGTTCAGATAGATTATGGCTCTTATAGTAATGTTATAGCTGTCATCAGAGCGTACGATTTTCAGTCACAAAATCTGTGGCTGGAAGGTGGCTCCGTGGGTCAGAGTGCTCGCTGCACAAGGGTGAGGACCTCGGTTTGATTCCCAGCGCATACATAAAAAGCTGGTCACGATCAGTTCTGTGTCTGCAACCCTGGTGCTGGGAAGTATGCAGACAGGGGCATCACTGAGACCTACTGGCTGCCAGCTCAGATTCAGGTTCAGTAAGACATCCTGTCTCCAGGGAAAAAGCCATCGAGGGGTAGGGTAAGACATTGGACATCTTCCTCTGACCACCCTGTGCATGGATAGTTGTAAGATCACAAGCGTGCACACACACACTCACACATACACACGAAGTATAAAAAAGACCCATAATTATAGTAATAGCCTCTGTTATTACTAATACGCAGAATGCCAGTACCGAGCACAGCGCACTGGTTATAGCATTTTAGTCTTACTCTGTTGCTCTGGGGCTGCCATGAATGTATAGTCCCTCACCTGTGGCCTTAGGCTCTGGGCCAAATGCAGCTTTCACAGCGCAACAAGTATTCACTCTGCCTCACTCCTAATATATTAAGAATCCTGAATTCTGAAGCTCATCTTGCATCCTAGAGTTTCGGGTATGGGTGTTTCTTCAACCGTGCAGCTATAGAGACCAAGGCCAGCTCTGTTGTTGCTATAAACCTAATTATTCAGTCTGTGTCTTTGAGTCATTCCTCTGGGGATGGATGATTTTTTTTTTCTCTACGTAATTTTGTTCACTTCTTCACTGATGAGATTTTAGCAAGTTCTCTTCGGGAACGGTTTTGAAAAGGCATCATTTTCCCACAGATGGAAAGTGCTGGCATCTCAGAGCTCATCCTTGACCTCGGGTGAACCCCTCTGTGTCCCCGCCCTCCGCCCTCCGTTCTCAGATTACTCAGTGTATTTAATGCTACCCTTCCTCAATTCCACCCAGAGCTTACACTGCCATATTACACAGTGGGTAAGGGCCTGAGACACTGCTAACTGCTCTGCCATGTGCGGCAGGAGCCAGCCTCCAACGTCCCCATCACAGGCCCAGAGCGAGCAGCGGTCAGTGTGGTGGACAGCCGACAGGCACAGCAATTCACAGGCCACTGCATTTTATAAGCAATGATTTGATACATTGAGGAAACCATAAATATTATTTATCTTACTGTAGGCCTAGGAAGGTCCAAGCACCACAGCCAATTATGGCTCCGTGATAGATGCATTAAGCCGAAGCCTGCGTTTCTGGTTTATTATACCAAGTACGGCCGTGGCCATTACTTTCCAATTTGCAGACATTTGGTCTGAAGGCTGAGCAGAGTGGAAAGTATGCAGGGTGGCTTGTCCTATAGGAGTCCTTGCCACCTTCTTAAGTCAGCACTAAGCCACATCTGTTGCCATTTAGGGCTCTTTTTCCATTTGCAGAAGCACACGATTTGTTATAACCAAAACATATATTCCTATACAGATGAGGCTTTGCGAAGAGATAGCTAGTGTTTTCCAACCAGCCGGATGACGGATTTGGTCAAAGGAAGCTGATGAGAGCTTCTTGTTTGATGAGCCTTTCCCTGGCAGCTGGCTGCCGAGATTATAGCTCACGTGCCGCCAATCAGAACCGTGACGCTGTGAAGCAAATTGGGCTCGTGCGCGCCACTGTTCCAGAAAGGGCAGATCGAAATTCTTTAACCATGACCTTCTAAACCAGTAGGAGTAGAGAATTACTTGTTGTCCTGCAGAATAGGAGCAGTATCCCTGTGCAGTGACACAGCCTCGAGACCTGTCATAGCACTAAAACACACTCAGACACCACTGGTGTGCCCAGGAAGGCGCCTCCTCTCCGTGGAGGTGAACTTCTAACTTCATAACCCTCTTCGTTAGCAGATTGCTTTGTGTGTCATTTTATCTGTTTAACAAATGGGACGTTTATCTAAAATGCTGCTGGGATGGGTTTGTCTTCCACGTCTCCCGATTGCCTATTGCAAAGCTTCTTCCCTTACTTCATAAGCATCTAACTACTGCAGTGGCTGCCTAGAACTTTCCAGAGTGATTGCCATAATCACTTGTGAAAGCCCTCTACTAAAGAACTTGTAGTTTGTTTCTACATTTTTGATACTTCATCTATGACCTTGTATACAAACCATCAAAACATCCCCCCCAAAATACAAATTACTGAAAAACGCAGTGTTCAAAATGGATCTGCAAAGAACTGGGGGGAGTGAAATTCCAAAAGGTTCCACATAATGTACTTTCATGTTTGTAAAGTTTCTTGTCATGACAAGGCACGGAAATGGAGAAAAGGTTAGTGATCCACAGAAGCCAGAGGTGTGGGAACTGGGTGGGAGGAAGGTAACTTGAAAGTCTCGTGGGGAAAGAGTTGACCTGCATCCTGGCTCTGATGGTGCATGTATGAATCCACACTTGCACCGATGCAGTGAAGAATGCACCTACCAGCAGTGACACTGGGAAATCTGAGTAAGATCGGCGGGTTGTGTCAATGTCACGGTCATAACAATATTCGAAAGCTTTGCAGTGGGAACTTGTAAAGCTTACGTAGTTCCTAGTTCCCACTCTGTTATTTCCTACAACTGCATATGAATCTAGTTCTCAGATTACGAGTTTAATGTTTAATTTAAACACAAAGATGTGTTATGATAGGATGCTTAAGCAGGGAGAGGGGCTTGCCCGGGTTGCAGGTTGCAAATTTCTCTTAAGTTTAATCTGCCTTTTAATTTTGTGTGTGGCATTTTAAGAGTAGAAATTATTTTTATATTATGCATTTCATTTTCTCTCTTACAACTTCAGGAATTTATGCCAGTCATATAAATGGTATGCCTTCTTGTGGCGAATTCTATTTTCAAAACTCCATGTGTAGATACAGTTTTATAATTGTTTATGTTTAAATCCTCGATCATTTGGAGCACAAAGAAAGGTTATTGCTGTGTGGTACATGTGCTTATGGAAGGGTATTTGATAATCTCCTGGCTATTTGTAATATAAGCTCCACCCACCCCACCATTCCACTTTACTCCTCATCCTCACCCTCTTGTTGCGGTGTTTGTGGAACTTGAATAGACTCAGGCATGAATCTCACACCTCTTCTCTGTCATCTGCTTCATTAGCACTCATGGGGAAACTGCAGAGAGGAAACCCTGTAGCTCTTTGAACCTTCTGAGTTCTCCATGTGGTGTGGGGTCCTTCTGTCTATGTTGCTTTTATTGGTTAATGAATAAAGAAACTGCTTTGAGTCTATAGCAGGGCAGGGCATAACAGAGCTAGGCAGGGAAAACTAAACTGAATGCTGGGAGTCAGGGAGAAGCCATGTAGCCCCACTGGAGACAGATGCCAGAACTTTACCTGGTAAGCCACAGCCTCGTGGCGATACACAGATTAATAGAGATGGATTAAATTAAGATATCAGAATTAGCCAGAAATACACTTAAACTATTGACCAAACAGTATTGCAAAAAATACATTTTCCGTGTGACTATTTTGGGAGTCTGGGCAGCTGGGAAATGAATAAGCGCCCTCATACAACATCCATGCAATTCAGATGGGTAGAGAACACAAGCAGAATGCTCAGGTCGAAAGGACCCTTGACCTGTGCTAACTCAGGGAAGCCCAGGGGCTTTCCCAGGATATCACTCTCCAGATGGAACTTGCCGAGAATAGAACTTCCAGGGATGGCCACACCAGTGCATTGATTACACTCTCTCAGGTCCACAGCAGAGGTTGAAGCTAATCTGCCAGCCCCTGTGCTCTGGGGTCCAGCGGGCCCTGCTGCCTGGGTGGCTCCTGTGAGGAACCCATCTTCACACCATTGTTTTCCAGCCCCCATGTTTGATTATAAGAGAACATGTTCAAGGGAGAAGCAAAGGTGTCGGTAGCTGAGGTTCACACCTTGTCAGTCTTCTATTTCTCGTGTAGTCACACCTGAACAATCTGTGGTAAAAAGACGTGCTTTTGTGAAGTACTAACATAGGTAGGTACTCTCTACCCTCAACCCCTCCCCACTTTCTATCAGCTTAATCTTTCCCTCCAATACCAACCCTCCATCCTCCTCACCTCACAGCTCAGCTCCCAGATAAACTTCCTCACTGACTTTCTTCCTCCATTCCTCCCTCTCAGTTCCATTTCACACATGGCTGACTTGAGGAATCACTCATTAGTGACTGTGGTATTCGAATGTATTTGATCCCCTTAAGCCCGTGGGGAGTGGCCTTATTAGGAGGTGTGGCTTTGTTGGAGTGTCACTGTGGGCATGGTGTGTCACTGTGGAGGTGGGCTTTGAGGTCTCCTACACTCAAGATATGGCTGGTGTCTCATTCACTTCCTGTTGCCTTCAGATCAAGATGTAGACTTCTCAACTACTCCAGAACCGTGCCTGCCTGCATGCTACCATGTCCGACCGTGTTGACAATAAACTGAACCTCTAAAGATCTAAGCTACCCCAATTAAGTGCTTTCCTTTATAAGAGTTGCCATGGTCATGGTGTCTCTTCACAGCAATCGAAGTCCTAACTAAGACGATGACTAATTTAATGACCCCTTGCTTCTCCTCCCTCTTCACAATTGTCAGGTTCAGTCCAAACACCATCTCTTCTCTGAACTGACCTAGAATGGCCCCAGTCCTCCTTGAATCTTGCTTCTCAGCACTAAGGTAGCCGGGGCTGACATTTCTGGACATGGGATACAGCGTTTTCACTCTCTAGGTCTTTTCTCACAGGGTTGGCACCCGCTGTAATCTAATCTGATGCCTATTCAGTATATGTTATTAGACAAGTGAGTGTCATTATTGTCTGTAACACCTACTGTCTTGACCACTGTAGTAGCCAGCTTTTTGTAACTGTGACAAAATACCTGAGAGCAACAACTTAGACAGAAGAAAGGTTTTGTGGGGTTTTTGTTATATGTGTGGGGGAGGGTGTGTGTGTAGGGGGGTATATGTTCTATTCATAGTTTTGGAAGGTTTAGGCCATGGTCATTTGGCCTGTGGCCTTGGTCCTGTCATGACACAGTTTATCATGACGAGAGTGCATGGTGGCAGAGTCCTGCTCAGCTTGAGGCATCCAGGAAACAAAGGGAGAGACGGAGAGGGGTAAGGGTCCCACCCTCCTTCAATAGTGCACCCCCAGTGACCCTTTCATTAGGCCACACCTCCCAAATGTTCCATGCTTTCTCAATAGTACCACAGGCTGGGAATCAAGCCTTCAGCACGTGAGTTCTTAGAGTATGTTCAGAATCCAAAGCAGAGCAACCGTTTATCTAGATATAAGTTACTTGGGTTTGTTTTTAACTCCATAGATGGAAGGTTTTATTTGCCACAAGCCTAAACCTACTCCTAGTAAGCAAAGAATTTTCACCTTCCTTAATAAAATGACTTCTTCATAGTAGCCATGTCCCTGGTGGAATTTCATCCTCTCCAAAAGACATGCTGAAGTCCAGTCACAGAGTTCCTCCAATATGACTTTTTTTGGAAATAGGGTAATTGCAGATGTCATATAGTGGAGATGAGGTCATACTGAAGTAGGGCGGGCCTCAAACCAATATGTCTGATGTCTGTGGAAAGGGGAAATTTGAACAAAAATATGTATAAACGGAGAATGTCATGGCATAACATAACCTAGGAGGGAGGGGCCTGGGAGAGACTCTGTCACACTCTACTGAAGCTGTGCTATGAAATACTAGATGTATAAACAGAAGCAGAGAGTTACTTTGCATACTCACTGAGGCTGAAAATGCCAAGATCAAGGAGCCAGAGGATTTGGTTTCTAATGATAGCAGCTCATTTCCTTATTTGGCACGGTACCTTCTCCCTGGGTCCTCTCTCACCTGGTGGGTGGGGTCCACTGGAGTTGCTTCTCTAAGGACCCTGAATTCTTGAAGCTTCCTCCCGTGTGACTTGATTGCCTTTCAAATGCCCCACCTCTTAACCCCTCATCACTTTGTAGATCAGGATTTCAAATATGTGAGTTGGAGGGTGGGAAGCATAGACCATGGCTTAGAGCCTGAGCCATTATGAATATTTTTTATAAGAAGCTGGGTGTGTGAAGACAGAGACACATAGAATGAGGAATGGTGAGGGTAGACATTGACATTCACGATGTTAAAGGCCAGAGGTGACCAGCAAACCACCAACTACCAGAGTGGCAGGGAGTGATGTTCACCCACAGGCTTAGAGGGAGGTAGCCATGCTGACACCTTTCTTCTCCTCTAGATTCCAAAACTAAGAAAAAGAATCACTTTGTGGTTTGGGTATGTGGCTCAGCCCTTTGCCCGGAGTTTCCAGCACTGCCAAAGGAGAAACGAGAATAAGAAAGAATAAGAATAAAAGGAGTTTTTAGCTTCTGAATCAGGATTGTGCTGCTGTGGTAGACACAAGCACCAAAAGCAACCTTGGGAGGAAAGGGTTAACTTCATCTTATAGCCTAATGCCCATCTTCCAAGGAAGTCAGGGCAGAAACTCAAGGCAGGAGCCTGGAGGCAGGAACCGAAGCAGAGGACATGAAGGGATGCTGCATACTGGCTTGTTCCTCCTGGCTTCCTCAGCCTGCTTTCTTATAGCACCCAGTACGACCAGTGCAGGGGTGGCACTGCCTACAATGACTCCCACATCAACTCTCCTCCCACATCAACTGCCAATCAGGAAATGCAACACAGCCTTGCCCGTGGGCCAGCGAAGTAGGTGCATTTTCTCAACCGAGGATTCTCTTTCACAATGACTCTAACCCAGGTCAAGTTGCTATAAAACTAGTCAGCAAAGGAAGATGGGGTTGGGGGGAGTGGGAGGGGAGAGAAGAAAAAAAATGTAGGTTTTAAACACTCAATTTGTGGTACTGGTGGAGAAGCCCTAAGACACTGGAATAGTTGGTAATTACCCTTTGTCCTTAAGAAACATGGAACCAGCAATGGAAATGTCATATGCATAGTGTGGAGTGAGGATAAACTAGAATTACAGGGAAGACCAGCGGAGACAACGTTATTAGAGCAAGTAGGATTTAAATTGGTTTCAAAGGGTCATGGTGAGACTCCGTGAACAAACTTGAAATATTTCTTTTCTCTGTGAGGTCTGTATCTAAGAGAGGAAGATCTATAATCTAGTCTGAATAATCAAACCTTTCTCCTTCTGCATAAATCATACTCAATCAAATAATACCACGAATTTGCCTTAGCTCAATAGAAGCCCTTTTTATGACTAGTGGGTCAACAAAACGACAGGCTAGGATAGTTACATAGATGAAAAGGAATTTGAAACGTGGACTCTCAAAGCTGAGTGTCCAGTAGCTGTTTATCTACACCCAATATAACTCTCCTAACCCAAGTTGCTATTCTAAACCCCAAATGACTAGGACCACATGAAGTGTTCTTTTGAAGTGCTAGAACAGATGTGGACTCCCAGAACTTGCTGATTTATTGCAAATTTGAATTCAGTGCCCAGCTGCCGGCCTGGCTGTCTACTGTAGCCTGCACAGCAGGAAGCAGGACACTGTGGTCTGGCCTAGGCTGGAGCCGACCAAGGAACTCTGGTGTGCTCAGCTGACTTCAGTCATCCCAGACCCCTGCTGGTCCCCTGGCACGAACGCTTCCTCTCATAATGCCCCTGCTGGAGTGGCTCAGTTATAATCATTTCTTCTGGCCTCCCTGCTGATCATGCTTCTTTTCTCATTTTCATTGATTCATGGAGCTGAATCTTGGCTTACATGACCCTGTGTAGTCAGTCTGATTATTCCCAAGCCTCACCAGCCTGGCTATGCTTAAACAGTTATGTTAATGGGAATACTTCAAATTTTGCTCCCTCTTGCTCCCACCTGCTGACAGAGGACCCTAATTTTGCAGAATGTTTAATGAAAGTTCGGTTTCAACAGAAGGTAAACTTCTTCTCGAAGAAGCGTTTCACTGAGCTAATGGAAACTGAATAGGAAAGTGATATAAATGACCAGTATGAGCCTCAGCCCTCTGCCTCCTCAACAGCAACTTTCCCCTTCTTATCCAGATCTTCAAGTCTGGCTCCTTCCCCCTAATCTGTGTGTCGTCCCCACCCCAGACTTCATTTGATGAGCATCCCATGACTTAGTTCAGAAGCCGTGCAGACTGCATCTGAGCAACCATCAGGACCTAAAAGAATTGTTTGCTTCTCAGGGAGAAGAAAAAAAAATAGTTGTAACCAAAAGGCTTGGGGATTCTTCATCCAATAATTACCATCACCCCTTCTACAAAAGAAAAAATTAACCAAAATAAAATACAAAAAACCATGTTTAATGGCACAAGAAAACTAACATGATTGTGAATAATTATCAAAACCAAATTTGATAGAAGACACTGAACAGAAATGTTCGAGAAATGCGCCACCACAGCCCAGCTATTAAACAGTCTGCAGGTCACAGCACAGGAGGGGAACTCAGACGCAGCCTAAGGGCTCTCTGTGATGGAGAGGGGAGACAAGCGTCTGGAAAGTCCAAAATGAAAGTTGGCAGGATGTGGAGGGCCTGGAGAGGAGTCAGTTCCTGTGAAGTGTCACTTTGAAATTTAGATCTCTAGTCAATGGAGAAGCTGAAGAGTTCAGGAGCTACCAGAGGAAGTGCCATCTTCAAGGATTACAAAGAATAACACATAGAATTCATATGGGACAGGAGAAATAACTGTTCCCAACAGCCAGCTTGGACAATTTCATACTTTACATAAAATCAAGAGAACTTGGCAAGTGATAATTTCATTCATAGGAAAAATAGTCCTCTACTAATCCATGGTCCAGTCTTGCCTACTAAGTAATAAGAGTAAAACCTAAGAGAATCAAATAGTTTCTAAATCCAATCTAAAAAGATAACCCATAGAACAGTAAAAAAATAAAAATAAAAAATTTACCTATCTGCTAAGGAATTAACAACCAGAATACATGGAACATTCTTAAAACTCAGCACCAATATCAAAGCAGTTTTCAAATGAGCAAAAGAGGTTAGTGAGGTCATTCAGTTATGTGTTTTCATGAAGACCTGATTTTGACCCTCCCAGCACCCACTTATAAACAAGAGCCAGGAAGAGAAACACACAATTTTAATCCCAGCATGGGAGAGGTTGGAGGCCAGTCAGCCTCACCTAATTGTCCAACTTTGTGTCCCAGTGAGAGACAGTGTTTCAAGAGACAGAGATAGATAGATAGATAGATAGATAGATAGATAGATAGATAGATAGACAGACAGACAGACAGACAGATAGCTAGAGATAGACAGACAACAGAGAAACTTTCTTTTCTGTTTTTCCATTTTGTTTTCAAGAAAGTGTCTCATAGACTCTAGGCAGGCCTTAAACTCACTATATAGAAGCTCAAGAATGACCTTGAACTTCTGATCTTCCTGTCTCCACTTTCTGACCACCACTGGAGCTACAAGCATGCTCTACCATCCCTGGTTTATGAAAGGCTAAGGTTCAAAACCAGAGCTTTATGCATGCCTGCCAAATACTCTGCTAGCTGAGCGAGATCCCCAACCCTGCATTTTTATGCTTCCTTAAAGTGTGAATTTTATATACATTCATTAGTTATACACATCTCTCATGTGCTGCTGAGTGGCAATAGCAAGGCACAATCACAAAGAGAAATAACCAAGGAGGAGGAGGAGGAGGAGGAGGAGGGGGAAGAGGAAGAGGAAGAAGAAGAAGAGGAAGAAGAAGAAGAAGGAGGAGGAGGAGGAGGAGGAGGAGGAGGAGGGAGCTCACTTTGTGGAGATACTCTCACCTCCCTCTGCAAAACCAAACAACATCCAAATGGAAAAGAAGTAGTACTTGTTCCAGGGTCCAGGGACACCCCAGCAGGGCCTGTTAGGGTAAGATGAGGCTCATCCAGGGCTCTGTTCTCCCTGTGCCAAACATGCATGAGCCCCCACGAGACAGGTCACTCAGAGGAAGGTAGAGTTCCTCCTGTCTTTCCATCCCGGTAAGGCAGCTCTCCACCTGTGTTTATCAAGGGGCTTGCAGAAGCAGGGAATGCGGAGCTCCGTCTGTTTATTGAGGGAAATGGAATACGCATGTGCTTATGGAGCAGACGTGCTACTGGAAGAGAGACGTTCAAGACGTGGGTCAAAGAAAAGAATTTTGAGGGCTGGAGAGATGCCTTGGCGGGTAAAAGGACTTGCTGTGCAAGCAGGAGAACCTGAATTTGATCCCTGGCACAACACACACACACACACACACACACACACACACACACACACAGAGCCAGGCGTGGCTCTGCATGCCTGTATCCAGCCTTGGGAGAATGAAGGCAGGGGGATCCATCAGCTTTGCCGCCAGTCAACCCAGCTGGAACAGCAAGCTTCAGGTCCAATAACAGAAAGAACGATAGAAGACGCTGGGTATCCTGCTCAGACTTCTGCATGCGTGCTTACAGCTCACACGCCTACGCACACAGGCAGAAATGGTGCTAGGCATACAGCATACACCTCATACATGCCATACCACACACACACAAAAAAAAATAGGAAAGAATTTTTTTTTAATTTTATTTATTTCAAATAGGGGTTTTAAAGAACTTTTTGTCATGTTCTTTCTTGGGTTGTTTTTACTCCCTCTTCCTCCGCATGAAACAAAGAACATCGCAGTGAGACGGCATTGATGAAGAGCCTTCCCTAACACGTCTACCTCCTCGGCATGCAGCAGGATGATAGTGGGAATTGGCTGGCTTCACACTGTACCCTTGAAAACCCTGGGATCTTGGCATATCCCGAGCAAAGGGAAAGGCAACAGTGTTGGCATCCTAGAGTAGGATCCCACCACTTTCCACTCCAAACCCACCCACTCCACCCCCATCTAAAACAGATTTGAAACTCAGAAAACCAAGTTTTAAAATTGTTGTGTCTGAAAAAAAAATCACCCAGGAAATGTCTTTCCTCAAGAAAACAGGAGCTTCCCACTTCTTGGTGAAGGGCCAAGGAATAGCATCTTTTCATAGTCCTTCAGTCTGCGGATAACCCCAAACTGAGGCTGGCCACCTACAGGCACTGACTCTTAAATTTGTGAAGGCATGCATCTCTACTCCTCCCCCCCTTTCCTTCAACTTGGAACGGAGAAACACTGGGTACTGGCTTACTGGCCTGTTTGTCAGCATCTGCTCTTAACAATGCCAGTGTGCAATTTTCCTGTCATGACTGACAATCTCTGCTTGCATCCAAAGCTTGAGTTGACTGCCAAACCCATTTATCAGAAGAAAGGGGGTACTCAGAATCCATGGCATTACGGGGACGCTGCTCCCCACAGACAGGCTCCCTTCTGTCTTATTTGGTCTAGGTCACAGCAGAGGACATAGTAACCTCTCCCCAAGAGTTGAGGGCACAGGAAGCCACTTGGTATTGAGGAGACATGATGATAGTCCATATCTGGTGACGTAACTGGGTGTCAGGATAATCAAAGGAGGGCAGTGAGGGCACGGAGTAGACTTGCATGGCCCTCATGCCAGAGCTTTTCAGAGACACCTGTGAGGTCACTCCTCACACTCCGGAGGCTCTGGGCTCCAGCCAGTGCTTCGCAGGCACAACGCCCAGCCTTTTGTCAGAGCACACACCACCAACAAGGCCAGCTGCTTCTGTGTGATGTCTGCTCTGTCCTGGCATTTGAAAAGCAGACAATAATAAGCCCTGGTGTCAAAGGAAAAACCTTAGTTCACAGACTTGATGCTTTAGGGTGATGCTAAACAAAGGTATTTCAAAGTCTTTTATTTGACTTGTGTTATGAGTGACTGGACATATTTCAATATTTGTGGTTATGACAGACTGAAAATCATGCCAGTGTCGCTACCACCATTCAGGCCCTGGCAAGGGAGAGGAGACGGGGCCCAGACACAATAAATGAAGACAGAGTTCACCAATCCAGTTGCTCCTTTATTTTGTGCCTGGGGTGCAGGTGAGGAGACGGCGTAGCAGCTTTGTGGTTTCGCTCACAGCAAGAACATTTCATCTTTGAGCTGATCTGTGCCAGTTGGTGACTTAATAGCCACGCGGTAATGCGATATGGTCAGCCTGTGGCCTCGTAAAGACAAGCTCTGCCCATACATCAACGGGAATGGCTTGGAACTCAGAGCTGAGTATTCTGAAGCAATCAAACATGAATTCACCTTCAGGAGATTAGAAGCTGATGTCACCAGGAAAGTGAAGTCATCAAAAATGACCTAAACGGATGGGAACCTGCCAGAAAAAAAAAAAGTCACACTATGCAGACACAGCTTAACGCCTTCTGGGTTTCAGATTTCTTGGAGGCTCATGTGCACTCTCTCTCTCTCTCTTTCTCCATTTGTGTGAGTGTGTGTGTGTATGTGTGTGTGTGTGTGTGTGTGTGTGTGTGAGAGAGAGAGAGAGAGAGAGAGAGAGAGAGAGAGAGAGAGAGAGAGAGAGAGAGAGAGAAGACAGCATCTTCAACAAATGGTGCTGGCCAAACTGGATAGCTACCATGGTAGAAAAATAAAATTCAGTCCTTATCATTCACCCTGCCCAAAAGTCAACTCCAAATAGATCAAGGACCTCAATCTAAAACTTGATCCCTTGACTCTAATAGAGGAGAAACTAAGGAATCTAATTGAACTCTGATGCAGGAAAGGGTTATGCAAAGAGGACTCATGGTGGCTTGAAAGAAAATGGCTTCCAAAGGAAGTGGCACTATTAGGAGGTTGTGCCACTATTAGTGGTGTTGTTGGAAGAAGTGTGTCACTGTGGGGGCAGGCTCTGAGGTCTCTTTTGCTCAAACTTCCCTCAGTGTGATGACAGTCAGTCGACTTCCTATTGCCTACAAGGTGTAGGACTCTCAGCTATTCCTTCCGGACCACATCTGCCGCATGCCTCCACACTCCCTGCCATGATGATAATGGACTGAATCTCTGAAACTGTAAGCAAGCCACCCCAATTAAATGTCTTCTTCCAAAGAGTTGCTGTGGTCATGGTGTCTTTTCACAGCAATAGAGACCCTAACTAAGACAGGAGTTTCATAGTATGTTGGCTTTACGAACAACAATTAACAAACGGAAACTCATTAAAATAAAAATGTTTCTGTACAGAGAAGAACACCATTATTCAAATCATGAAGAAATCTCCAGAATGGGTGAAATATTTGCCATCTATATATCAGACAGAAGGTTAGTGTCTACAATACAAAATGAGAACTAAACATCGGGCAAACAAATAATCCAAATTTTGAAAACGGGGCATGAAAATAATGAGAGAGGTCTCAAAAGATGAAAAACAAATGGCTAGGAAATGTTTTAAAAAATGTTCAACCTCTTTAACCATCAGAGAAAGGCAAATCAAAACTACTTTGAGATTTCACCTTGCCCCAGTCAGAATGGCTAAGGTCAAAAAGCAAATGATGGACTATGTGTGTTGTATTTAGAGTACCCCCAGAGTCCAGGAATTTAGTAAGGGAGCTTGTTTTGGGGTGTCTCAGGAGAGGGGCTGATGCAGTGGTATAAGGGTAAATGGAAATAATGGGGCAGAAAAGGTTAAATTGGGGTGAGAGATGGGAAGTCAGGGTAGAGGAGGAAATACACAGAGGGATGCGTGGCACTAGAGGCTTGAGAAAAAGGCATGTGAGGACCTACCTGCTACTATAGACTCTGAGAGAGAGACAGAAACAGACCAAGGCAGAGAGACAGACAGACAGACACACACACACACACACACACAAACAAACAAACAAACAAAGCAACGGAGAACGGGTTAAAATGGAGTTACCCTATAGCAGGGTGATAATGTCGCTACTGTAAACCACAGGCTAACAAAGAGTCCCATGGGGTACCATAGACATCCCCCAAATTCTACAGTCTGATGGCATTGCTCCTGCTTCTTCGCCAGAATGTGAGGGTCAGACTCTACCATTGAAGACCTCTCCTACCTGAGTCATAGAACATGGAGATACACAGTCATGATGGCACGGAAGCATCATCCCTACCCACCAGCTTTCACAGTGCCAAGAGGTGCGGCGCATGCCACTGAAGAAGCAAAGGAATCCTCAGCTGCACCCATGTGGGGGCTCTGTGGGCTACAGTAATGACTGGCCTGACAAGGTATGTCCTCTAGTGTCATCGTGACACAAATGTCATGGGAGTGTCCAGCCACCTGATCTAAGATCCACTCCACAAGATGAAACCTATGCCTGGAACCATTGTCAAGCCAAGAAGCTGTGACAAGTCACAAGTCTAGGGGAAACCTACTACCATTTTTTTTTAAGTTTCTTGCGACAGGGATTCTCTGTGTAAACACTGTGGCTTCCTGGAACTTGTTTTGTAGACCAGGTTGGCTTCAAACTCACAGAGATCCACCTCTCTCTGCCTCCCAAGAGCTGGGATTAAAGGTGTGCAACCATCACCACCACCCAATGAACTACAACTTTCACTCTGCTAATTAATCATAATATTAAGCTGACTCTTAATGACTTATTGCTATATCCATATATTAATGTATATCTCAACCCTTGTCAAAGAAGCTTCTTTTGGTGGTAGATGATGAAGAAAAAAATAAAACTAGTCTTTTTGCCATTAGCCTGCACAAGTCTGTATCTCTTGGTGAAGATGTGTAAGAGCTAGTTAGCAATGCCGGCCTTCTTCTCTCAGCTGCTCAATAGCAAGGAGCCCTTTCTTCCCCTTGTCACCACAATTCTTGGGGACACTAATACTTGCAAATCTTACCCCCTCTAATATTAAATCCTGCTTCTAGAGATGTTAGGATACCATCATACCACACTCAGGAAAAGGAACAGGCACCAGGTTCAAAAGTTACTAATACACAGAAATAACTTCAGATAAATGTATCCATTTTAGGCAGTGATCACATTAACAATGAACCAAAACAGGCCAGGCACACTCGAGTGCTAAAGGAGTCAGAGGCAGGGGGACAGATCTGGCTTCTCTGCTAGCATGAACTCAGTACCTCCCGTTAAGAACTCATAATCAAGGAGGATAACGGGAATCAAAGCAGCTTGTGAGCCAGAAAGTGTTACTGCGGTGCACTATTCTGGCTTGTGATGGCCCTCTACATAACAAGGAAAATGGAGCGACATAAAGGTGTGACCCTAATGCCTGGGCAAAGTGGAAAGCTGGCTGAGGGCATGAACTGTGGGGGTGTTGGGGAATATTCTTTTCAGGTGTGTGATTTTTGTTTATGCTGCATTTGTTTAACTCTGTGAAGCTGTGTTACTGCACCTATCTAAAACACCGATGGTCCTAATAAAGAGATCACCGTCCAATAGCAAGTCAGGAACAAGGATAGACAGGGCTGACAGGCAGAGAGTATAAATAGAAGGAGAAACGAGGAAAAAGAGGAGCAAGAGAACGAGAGGAGGACATCAGGGGTCAGCCAACCAGTCAGTCACAGAGTAAGAAGGAAAGAAAGATATACAGAAATAGAGAGGCAAAATGTAGTTGGGATAATTTAAGAACAACTGGCAAGAAACAAGCCAAGCTAAGGCCGAGCATTCATGACTAAGAATAAGCCTCCATGTGCCATTTATTTGGGAGCTGGATGGAAGGCCCCCACAAAAAAACAAAAGAGCAAAACATCACAAAGCAGGGGGAGCTTTGCCCAAGCCATCTTCTGCCCCTTTCTGAGCACCTGAATTGCATCTCAAACAGCTTTCCTGTGGGTCTATCTCAAATGCTTCTCATCACATTCCATGTGAAGAATGCAGTTCATTGCGGCCCACGCTCTCCTGTATGTATTCAACGGAAATAAGAGCATTTCCAAAATCAGTGCTTCCCCACCGAGCAGAACTTGCTGTGATGGTTTTTATGCTGTTCCATGGGGTCTCTTTCTTTATGCTGATTTGACACAGTAATTAAATTTAGAAGCCACTAATGGGTCAAGGCTCAAAATTTGAAAACCTCTGGGAATTAAGGCCATTTAGGAACGGAGGCAAATAAAATATGAATTAGAGTTTTCACTGTGGAAACTAGCCTGGGGTTAGGCAGGGATTTATAATGCTGTAGGGCCAGCAACTGGGAGGTAAAGGCCAGCTGCTGCCTTGCCATGAATTACTTCCAGTTGCCACTAGAGACTGGAGACTGTCGTCAGAGCTGATCTATACACCGCTCCCCAAATTTATTCCAATAATAGACACAGAACATAAACTCCTGCAGAGGACCTAGTGGAAACCACTGCTGGGGCCACTGAACCAAAGATCAAAAAGACTGCAACCAAGGAACCAAGTGCCTAGAGTGACATGGGCGAGTTCCAGGGGGGCCAGTGTAGTCACAGTGATATGGGGTACACTCACTAGATCCACTCCCATCCCTATGGAAAGATAAGCTTTAAAGTATATAAAAAATTTAAATTTAAGTCCCTATGGCAAGTGACCAAGCTATTGACCAGGGTTGTCTCTGAGTATCGTTGTAATACCAGGACTTAGGCTAGCTAACTCTACTGGATAGACTAGTGTGACCAAACTCCAGCAGTTATTGAGCTGATCTTTAGAACAGAGAAAATATCTACTGAGCCTTTTCTAGGCTGCTCACTATGATACATTTGCCCAGCCTTTGACTTCATTGAATAGTGCAGGTATTTGATTAAACTGATAGGATTCTAATGTGAAAGGTAGATTTTTAAATACTGCTCAACATGCATTGTGCTGTAAGCACATGCCATTGATGGCCCTTTGGGTGGAATCTGCTGAAGTAAGCAATAGCTTTCAAACACTGAGGCTAGCATCAGAATAAATACATTCCCTGCGGAAGGAGACAGTTTATGTCACAAAATGAGGAGATTGAAATAGGTCGCTTTCATGTTTTCTTTCCATTGGCAGCAACTCCCTGTGAGCCAGCCTTTAGGGCCTGCCATGAATGAGAAGTTTATCTGTAGTTTCTATTAAGAGTCCTGTCAATTGCCTTTGGAGGGTGTTGCAGTCAGCAGGGGCTGTGGCTCACGGCTAGTGAGGTTCATTGCCCCTTTCTCTTCCCACTCCACTCTGAGCCACCTTGCTCAGCACTGATGACATGCACATGGGCCCTGCAGCCAGAAGACCAAGAAAGCAGACTCTTATCACGTGATGCTCAGGAATAGGGTGTGCACGTCTGAATAGACAAAGGATGGGAGAGCGTAGCTGCTACTCTTCCTGGAGCGTAGTCTATATCTCAGCAGGAGATCTGTGGAGTACAGCTAGAGGCAGGCCAGAGTAGGCATGGGATACACAGAACAAGGTGTTATAGGCAAGCTGTCTTGAGTTGTGATAGTGTTCATCCCTTCAGAGCAATGTGTTTCGTGTGCTATTTACACTCTGACCCCTTACAGCGAGTTGATGAAAACCCATTGTTGCATCAATAAGACCAGAATGAATGTGTGTCCAGCTCTAATGGAGGACCCAAGTTTTAGCATTTTGATTCTCTGAAAATATTAGAATTTTGAATATGAAATACCATTACACACACATACACACACACACACACAGTCTCATGTTTTGAGCATTTAGTCCCCAGTTGGTGGCAGTATTTTAGAAACTTATAGCATCTTTGGGTGCTTAGCTAGTAGACACAGGCCCTGGGAGCATCAGAGTTTAGGGTTCTAGCTGAATCCTACGTCTGGTTCTATTCTGTGTCCTGATCCACCAAGATGTGGGAAGTTGCCAGCTCTCGTTCCTGCCACTATGGACAGAGCTACCATGCCTTCCCCACCATGGTGCACTGCATCCCTGAGACTGCAAGCCAAACAATTTCTCCTTCCTTGAGCGACTTCTCTTGGGAATTCTGTCCCAGGACCAGAAAAATAACTAGTGCAGAAAACACAAGAAAAAATGAAATGAATAAATAAAACCAGATGCCATTGCTTTTCCTCAAGTTGCTGTTTTATTTTCAGAAAGCAAATACTTCTCATCTACCCATATTTTCTTAAATGTGGCAACATGGAACCATTTTAAAAGGGGTCTACTAAGTCTGCAGGCTAGAAGGACCTGCTGTTCTCTTCTGCTGTCCATGGAATCCATCCCACTTAGAGGGGGCTGAGCAACACACACCACATGGACTTAAGCAGATCTTTTATGACAGATCTATGTGTGAGAAAAGTGGGGGAAGGGAGGATGGGGGCTATTTCAGCCATGTCTCTTGGCCTCAGCCTGGTGTATCATAATAACTTGCCTATTACCGAGCACCACAACTGTGGGGGAGAAAGGTTCTCAAGCACCTGTGAGTCTGTGGAAGGGTACAGACACAGCATCTTCATCCACAGGGGACCACTGAAGAGGAAAGCAATTAAGACCTGCTGAAGGCCTTGCTAACTTGCTTGCAGGGAGGGCAAGGAACACAGAAGACTGACACCCCCCCCCGCCACACACTATTGACCCCTCTCATGAAATGTCCTGGAGTGTCCCATGAATACTGCAGGTGTTCCTAGGGCTTTGCCATGCACCAAAGCCCTGCACAGTTTCCACATAGTGCAGGCTGTGGAGATGTCTGCCCTTCCGTAGGACTCATGGCTTTGCATTGTCCCAGGGACATATGCCAATAGGCGAGTAAATGAAGTTGCTCTATTAGAGTTCCTTTGGGAATGTTCAACTGTGATGTATCATTGGTCCACAGCACATGAGAGCCCTTACTCACTATGGGAACAGCAGAGGACACCCAGAGCAAAATCATGGAGAATTCTCTCAGAGAACTGACCTGCTCACACATCAGGACAAGAAGGAGGATCCTGAGCGAGGTGACTGGGAGATGTGGGTGATGAGAAATGCCCGAGAGGAGTCCAGGGAAGAAAGGGTTTGCAGGACAGCTGGATGGCGGATGCAGGACCAATGGACAGCTGATGTGGTACCACTGGATGGCTGATGCAGCACGGCTGGACGGCTGATGGTTCATCAAGCCCTCAGTGGAATGGAAATCACCTGACAAAACTCACAGATGCTGGTTCTTTCTTTTTTCACCTCCTCCCCGAACTCCTTTCCCTTAAAGACCATCTCCCTAAGGAAAATGGCAGGAAATCCATCAATTAAAGACTGGTCACAGAGAAAGAATGAGAGCACAGACCTCCCATGTGTAGAGCATGCCTCTTGCAAGCCTTTCAGGCAGAAAGACAATTAGTGTCTTCAGTGGAGAGAAGTCATGACCTCGACTGAACATGGTAAAGACCAGTTTCTGGCTGTTTCTCCCGCTCCTTAGCCAAAGGCCCTGCCTCTAATGGAGGCACTCAATATGGATGATGAAATCCAGTCCATTTTCATTACGCCATTCTGTTTCAGTTTTAAATCCATTAGGTCACCTGATCAGCATAAATGTGATTTAGGGAGACAACAGATGAATAAATCATGTTTGTCGATCTGCTGCTGTGGATGTCACATGCCCATCTGGGTCACATGTTCCTGCCCTAGGCCAAGTGCAGCACTGAGCTGTGGGGCTTTCTTGTGCTGAGCCACTATAAGTTAACAGTGTGAAATATAAACACAAAATGAGTAACAGAAGACTGAGTCTCAGAGAGTAGATACCTTTATTTATATGCGGAGGTTTGCTTGGGTCCATTGGGTTGAATAGGGTGCAGGAGCTGGGAGTGCTTATTTCATAGACCCTCAATGTGTAGCTCATGACTCTCCTGCCTCAGCCTCATAGCTTCACGCCCTGCCTATGTTACTGGGTGTGTGTGTGTGCGCGCGCACGCATACAGGTACAGGCACAGACCAGATGTCAGTATAAGGTGTTTTCTGCACTCAGTCTCCACTTTATCTTCTGAGGCAGTCTCCCATTCACCCTGGAGCTCACTGATTCAGCTAGACTGGAGGGCCAGCAAGTCCCAGAGTCCTCCTTTGCACTAAGATTGCAGGCGCAGAGTCTGCTTCCATGATGCAAACCCATGTCTTCATGCTTGCCCAGCGAGCACTTTACCAGCAGAGCCATCGTCCCAGCCCCACTTTTCAAAACCACAAAGAGGCTCATCTGTGAACCTGTCAAAGAGCCACAGTTTGTGGGTCCTCGCCTGTATTCGCTTTGCTGTGTCACCACACACCAGTTGTTTGGCCTTCAAAGCAACCTAATTTGGAATTTGGTTTAAACTTTTAAGAAAACTAGTCATGAAACCCAAGCAAAAAGTGCCAATGTAAAAGGACAGTAACTCAACAGAAAGTGGTGGCGCACGCCTTTAATCCCAGCGCTCTAGTATTCAGAAGGCAGAGGCAGGAGGATCCCTGTGAATATGAGGCCAGCCTGATTGATGCAGTGAGTTCTAGGACAGCCAAAGCTCCACAGAGAAACCTTGTCTCAAAAAGAAAGTGGAGAAGGAGGGAGGGAGGGAGGGAGGGAGGGAGGGAGGGAGGAAGAGGCTGGCTGGGTGGTAGTGGTACACCTTTTAGGCCAGCCTGGTCTACAGAGCAAGTTCTAGGACATCCAGGGCTACACAGAGAATTTCTGTCTTGAAAAGAAAGAAAGAAAGAAAGAAAGAAAGAAAGAAAGAAAGAAAGAAAGAAAGAAAGAAAGGAAGGAAGGAAGGAAGGAAGGAAGGAAGGAAGGAAGGAACCAAATAAAGACTTTGTGGAAACCCGATATACCCTGTCCCTTCTCTTTTTGTTTGCAATACCACTTTCCCTTTCTAGACTCAGTAATGTCAACACAGGCCAACCAAGTTCATATTTTATATTTCATTCCAGTACTCTCAAAATTTTCCAGCAAAAGCTAACTAGAATTTGGCTGCTACAAGGCTACACCTTGAAAACTCTCCAACTACAGAAGTATAACTGATCAAGGCCTCCTGTGTGGCGGCCTGGCCGCCTCCACCACATTTATGCCAGTTCCACACTAGACGGCTTCTAGCAGTGAGCAGGCATGATTGGCAGCCTGTTTCTAGGAACCTCCTCCTCCCTTGTACACTTTGGCTCTAAGATTTCCCAACAACCTTGCTGAACCTTCCTGCATATAGACAACGGTCTGAGACTTTACAATTGATCTAGTTTCCTGATCTCCTTCAACTTGGTGGCCGTCTGACAGCTCTTACCCATTGTCTGTCACTTGGGCATTCTTTTCTAATAAAATCTTGAACATCTGACCCCATTCTGATATCTGATTTTCAGATTAGCTCAGCTCACTTTTTATTCTTGGTCCTTTCAAGCTATGATGCAAAAGCCCCTGATTTAGTCATAGGCTCCTGTGCTGGTCTGAATAAGAACGGCTGCCCTAAGCACATAGATTTGACTGCTTGGTCACCAGGGAGTAGCACTGCTTGAGAAGGATGAGGAGGTGTGGCCTTGTGAGAGTGGGCGTGGCTTTGTTGCTGGAAGTGTATCACTGGCAGTGGGCTTTGGGGCTTCAAATGCTCAAGCCAGCCCCAGTACCTCTCTCTGCAGCTACCTGCCAACTCAAATACTGAACTCTCAGGTCATTGTCCAGTACTATGTCTGCCTGAATGCCACCATGTTTCCCACCTTGCTGATAATGGGCTAAACCTCTGAAACTATAAGTAAGCCCCAATTAAAAGTTTTCTTTTACAAGAGTTGCTGTGGCCATGCTGTCTTTCCTCAGCAACAGAACATTGAGTAAGACAGCTCCTTACTCTCTGCTGTATTTGGCCACAGTTTAGAGAAATAGATGAAAGCCTTGTGGAAAGAAATAGGTCACGTCACATCTTCTTTTCACCAAGGCACAGGTGAGTCTGTATACCTGAATCATACAACCTTCCTATTCCCAAGTTCACTACGTGAAACAGTGTATGGAGGAGGTGAAGCTGAGGGTGGAGTAAGGTTCATAAAGGATTATTAAGAATCACCCAGCTAAAAATATAAACAACATAGTATGAAGCTTTGAGAATTTTCATGGTGCATGAAACAAGGGCCAGCATGGACCAAGGCTCATTTTATAAGTTTTTTTTAACCACTTCCCCCCCCCCAAATAAAGCCACTCTTTGCCATGAATGTATTGAGCTGGAGCGTCATGGAATGCCTATGCCTACCTGAGACTTCCAGGGTTCACAAAACTGTTAGATGGTGGAAGGAATTCTCTTCCATATTGACTTTCAGCAGGAGCTGTTAAATGCTGAGCCACAGGCTAAGTTGAAAAGTTACTGAAGCCTTCATTCCCGCCAGCCTCACCCTATCGTGCCAGGTGGAAACAGAAGTCAATGATTCCTCTGAGTTGCACCATGGTTCCAGCTGCCATGGCAATGCCACCTTGCCATCCGACTCCTACTCATCTGATAACATAAGGGACTGTCACTTTCTCTGGCATCATCCTTATTACTTTTAGAAGAATTATCCAACCTCAGACTCAATGTTAATTCCCTCTCTTTTAATTGTTAAGGAAAAACATCTTGATTTTGTCCAAGGTGGCAATGTGCCCAACTAAAAATTCTGTATTTTCCAATTACTTTGGCAACTAGACATGGTCTTGTGATAAATAATGAGAGTTTAAAAAAAACCGTTAGGCAATAGGAAAACTCTTCACGAGAGAGTCAGATAAAGGCTGTTTTAAACATAGATGATGATTAACTGATTCTAAAATGCAAAAGGATGTGCACAGTTAAGACAACCTAGCTTAGCACCAGCTTCAGGATGTCCTTTGTGAATAGGTCCCCAAAGGTCCTAACCATAAGCAAAGCACTGATAAAGCAAACTGTCATAATTAAGAATTTCTGTCCCCCCAAAGCCACCATTAAGGATTGAAAGGGAAATGACACAGTAAAGAAAATGTTTGCACTATACACACTCAAGGAAGATTTGTCTCAGCATCCCACAACAATCCATTTTGACACAGCCACTCAGAAGAGTAGCTTTCTTTTATTAGTTTTTGAGGGAAAAAATACTTCAAGAAATGAACCGCCACCATTGCCCAGCATGTCTTAAATGTTTAAATATCTAGCTGGGTGATGGTGGCATACACCTTTAATCCCAGCACTTGGGAGGCAGAGGTAGGCAGGTGGATCTCTGTGAGCTTGAGGCCAGCCTGGTCTACAAGAACTAGTTCTAAGACAGCTAGGACTGTTACACAGAGAAATACTGTCTTGAAAATTAAAAAAAAAAGTTTAAAAATCTATTCATTTACTTTTGTATGTGTGCAGTATGCATTCCTGTGCATATGTGTGTTTCCATGCATGAAGGGGCACATGCAGCAGCAGGCATATGTGCGGGTATGTGCCAGTAGAGGACCCAATGCTGGGGCTCTTCTTCAGTCAGTTTTAGAGAGCAGTGGAGTCTCTCAGTGACCCTGCAGCTTCCTGTTCCATTTCATCTGCTATGGGGCGGGGGGGGGAGGACATGCAGCCAGCTGACTTTTAGTCGGGTTCTGGGGACCAGAACTGTTGTTCCTACACTTGAACAGCAAAACTGTTGCCCTCTGAGACCTTTTCCCAGCCACAAGACCATGAACTTTAACCCAACAACAGTGACCTCGGGAGAAACTACCCCTGCTAACACCTTGTTGTGGGGCTTCTAGACAGACGAACTGTGGGGAAACAAACCCAACAGTACCTAGGGTGGAGCCACGAAGAGAACAAAAGCCGCATGCTAAATGCTGCTCTGCAGAAGGACAGAGGGGGCTTGGGAGGGAGGTTGCTGAGTGTATTGGAAAGCTCTGACCTGATCACCACCACCCCTAGCCTTCTGGCTCCATGCACACAGCAGTAAAACTTTAGCTTATTTAAGCCACTATCAGCACAATTTTCTAGTTAATCACAGCTAATACAATGCTAGCTGGCTCTGCTGGTTGATAAATCAATTCCCAGGCAGCTTCCAAATAAATAAAATATAGAGTGTTGGGCATGTTGTACTGTGACAGCATGCTCACCCAGCATGTACAAGTCCCTGGGTTCAATCCCAGACAGCAATAAAAACTGAAAAAGAAGACCAAGAAGAAAGTGTATGCTGTGTATGATGGAGATGATGGGCAGATGACCTGGACCATGCTAGAACCTACCCCACCCTTTGCAGCTGATTTTTTTAAAGCTAGTTATGACTCTAAGCTAAGCTCCATGAAAGAAATGTAAATCATAAGGACACACTGCCCAGAAGCCTTTAACAAGAGACTGAAATGGGCAAAGAATTCAGACATCAACACAGTACTGCCAGAGTACTGTGCAAAAGAAATATGTAATTGGATGGGTTTAATGTTGTTCTTATTACTAAAACTCATCATACTAGAAAAAAAAGTATAAATGACATCACCAGATACTGGCAAAGACATGAGGTGGCAGGGATTTTCACATTGCTGTTGAGTTTCCAGTTGGGGATTGTAAAAGAAAAAAAGAAGGAGGAGAAGGAGAAGGAGAAGGAGAAGGAGAAGGAGAAGGAGAAGAAGAAGAAGAAGAAGAAGAAGAAGAAGAAGAAGAAGAAGAAGAAGAAGAAGAAGAAGAAGAGGAGGAGGAGGAGGAGGAGGAGGAAGAGGAGGAGGAGGAGAAGGAGGAAGAGGAGGAAGAGGAGGAGGAGAAGAAGAGAAGGAGAAGGAGAAGAAGAAGAAGAAGAAGAAGAAGAAGAAGAAGAAGAAGAAGAAGAAGAAGAAGAATGTTGCCCAGAGAAGTTGAACATGCACACATCTCGTGGCCTGATCTCACCTTTATGAACCTGACTCTCAAGAGAATCCAGCAAAAGTGGCCAAAGAAATATGTTCAAGAAAGTTCTTAGCAGCATCTTCTCCAGCTAGGTAGAAAACTAGAATTTAATTTACATAAAGTTCAAAAGTCACACCAAGATGAAATAGTATGCAGTCCAAAGATCTACACACAACACCAGTTTCACCTTGCCTGATGAGAACGCCTTGACAACACAGTCTCTAAGAAAGGGGAAACATCTTAGATCTTGATAGCAGGACCCCACAGACCTGAGATAGAGGAGCTGTCTAGAAGGGCCCTGGAGGCCAGAGTTCTGAGTGATGGTGCCCTTCCTAGCCTGATGATTTTTGCAGTGCCTTCTTTTTAAGTTGAAGTAACTTTTTCAGCTTACACTGGTAAGTAATAGTGCCTTGATTAGAGCCCATGTCTGTCTGCTATACAGTGGATGGTGCTTTAAGCACCTCACAGACTGGCTCCTACAAATACTGTGGTCACATAAGAGTTTCAACATTGTCTGGGGTTTCTGTCCTGCCCAGTCCCACAGCCATTATGTCCCAAAGAATCACACAGAGGTCTACATTAATTACAAACTGATTGGCCTTTTAGCTCAGGCTCCTTATTAACTCTTTCTTACATCTTATATTAGCCCATTATTCTTGTCTGTATTAGCCACGTAGCTTGGTACCTTTTTTGGTGAGGCAGTCACATCTTGCTTGCTCTGTGTCTGGCTTCCTCTGTGTCTGGGTGACAACTGCAGACTGAAACTTCCCTCTTCCCAGAATTCTCATTGCCCCTCCTCTACTTCCTGCATGGTTGCCCTACCTATATTTCCTGCCTGGCTACTGGCCAATTGGCATTTATTTAAAATACAAGTGACAGGGTACAGACCATTGTCCCACAGCATTTCAGTCTTTAACTCACATGTCCATCCATCAATGAATAAATAAAAAAAAATATGATGTATGTTACACAGACATAGGATTAAGCCTTGACAGGGGAGGAAATGCAAACATATGCTACAATGTGGATGAGCCCTGAAGACATTATATACTAAATGAAATAAGTCAGCCATAAAAAAGAAATACTGTATGATTCTATTTACATGAGGTATAGAAAGCAGTCAAAATCATATGGACAGAGAGTAGAATGGTGACTGCAAAGGCTGAGGGAATGACGCAACAGGAAGTTACTATTGAACGGGCACCAAGCTTCCCCTTTGCCTGGCGAAGAGTTCTGTAAAAAGATGTTAGAGACGGATGTCCAGTGTGTGAATGAACTTCACACAGCAGCTGGAAGACTGTGCTCTTCAACATGATTCAAATCAAGCTGGAAAGATGACTTGGTGGTTAAAACACTTGCAGATCAAGCTAGAGGATCAGAATTTGTATCCCCAGAGCCCATGTAAATAAGGTGTGGCAGCTCTCCTGAAGTTCCAGCCTCAGACCAGGATGCCAGAGGGAGCTGGCTAAGGAAACTGGTCATATCAGAGAACTTTGACTTGGGCTGAGACACCCTGCCTCAAGGAATTAGATGGAAGAGCAAATTGAGAGGAGTCCTTATGTCAGCCTTGGGCTTTGCCTGTACATGCCTGCATGTGCATATGACCCAAACACACGGGAACACACATACACACACACACACACACATAAAAAATATATATTTTAAATTTTATTTTTATTTGTGGGAGGTTGCCCATGGATACCAGAGGTATGCAGCAGGTCCCCTAGAATGGGAACTATAGGTGGTTGTGAGCCACCTGATATGGGTGCTAGGAACCAAACTCTGATCCTCTGCAAGAACAACAAATGTTCTTCACCCCTGAGCCATCACTTCCCAATAACTTCCAAATGACCCAAATGTTAAATTTTCTCATGTCTATTTCACCATCACTTTTTATAATAATTTTCTGGAGTTTTATTGACACTAGACGCTGATAAATCTGATCAACTACCACTTTCCAATCATTGTCTGATGGCAGTGGGGGGGGGGTGAGTGGCATCCAGAGGCAGAGCATAGGGAAAGCTGTTTCCTAGTGTCCCACCCTTCCTTGCTCCCCTCCAACTCTGTCACCAACCAAGGCAACTGCCTCTTCTAGTTTGCCCCTCTCTGCAACCCCTTAGCAAAGGAATGGAGTGTAAAGTGGCTACCAGATGGCAGATGAGGAAAAGGGTGAGATCTGAGGTTAAAAGAAACAATAAATAAAGGAGTAATGGGTGCTGCTGGGGTTGGGGCTGGGGCAGGGATTGGGTCGGGATCTCATCATTTCAGTCCCTCTGCCTCCAGCCACATGAGGAGAGGCTCAAGGCTAGAACTCAATGTGCGTCAGAAGGAAGGAGAAACAGGAATCAGCCCCTCGAACGCTAGAACCACAGAGCCAGAGTTCCCCAGCCCTGACCTGGAAGGCTGAACACATCTTCAAGCAGAAGGACTTGGGCAACGTACTACTCAAAACTCACTAGACACAGCACCAACACACTCTAAAACACAACGCTGGAAAAGCTGTAACTTGGTTCAGCTTCAAGAAGACAGCATGTAAGTGACCAACTCGATTCTTACTGCTAACTTTGTGGCATCACGCACACCCAGTCTCAGTACGCCCCAGATATCCAAGCGCAGACAGATACACTTTGCACCGAATTCAACCTACTACACGGTTGTTTTAAAACAAAACATTGCAACGATGGAAAATGTAAATTATTTTTAATGCAACACCACAGATAAGATAGTGTGCATGAATACTCCTGGAGTGTTTTATACACAGAGATGCTAAGGACTCCATCCAGCAGATCTTCAAAGCAGCCCCCAAAGCAGCCCTCAGGAGGAGCTGCCTGGTGAGTGCTCCTGTGGCCATGAGAAAAGTGCACGGGGTGGGGGAGGGGTAAGACTGGTCAGTCATTTCTCAAAGACTTATTGCAGAATTGAGGCTCAGGTTCCCAGGGAAGTGGTGAAGATGCCACTCCTGACATCAGAGAGGAGCCAGATTTCACTCTCCCCAAACAGGCAGACTCAAACCCATTTCAGGTGGGGCTTTGATATTTCAAACCCAGTTCAGGCCCAATCAGAAATTCTCTAGAATGACCAGACACTCTAAACCTAATCTCCTCCAAGGGGACATTTACTGTTCACATGCCCTCAACTGTCCCTGATTCTACTTGAGCACAGAACAAAACAAAAGATTTCCACTCAGGAAAAAACAAAACAAAACAAAACAAAACTTTCCAGAGTCTCAGGGTATACTTTCAAGTCTCTATCTCCAAACCTTCCTCACTCCTGCCCTCAACACACAGCCTAGACATCCAGCTCCAGAGTCAGTCCAGGACAGCAGACAAGTTCACAATTCTACCCTGAAGTGGTAAACCCAGGCCTGTGTTTTAAAGGAACTGGCCTGTGGATTTGTGCACGTATGTGTATATATAAATGGTTACCTGTGTGGGTGTATGCCGGTGAGTAGAGTTGAATGTGTATGTAGGCCAGACTACGTAGGCAGGTGTAAGGAAGGGTGTGGGGGTGGGTGAGGGTAGGACAGAGTGGGGGCTGAAGGCATTTGGAGGGGAACATGTGTGGGGAGATGGAAAAAGCAGAGAGTTGGGATTGGTTAGTAACCATATGATTTTTCTGTTCAGCACCCTGAGGTGGCTCTCATGTCTGCAAATGCTTGAAAAGGAGCTGAAATCAAGTCTTTCTTGAAGTCAGTCGCATCAAGGGAAAATTTCCCACCCAGGCATCTGGTTAGTCTCTTCAATGCATGTAACAAAATGCATCGCCAAGCAAGTCCTGGTAGTGGGAGCTGCAGCTGGTAGTGGGAGTCTCTCTCAAAAGCTGTTGCAGAACCCTCTTCTTGCCGAGCTAAGAAGCCCTTCAAACCCATCTCAAGGAGCAAGGGGGATTCTCAACACTCTGCTCACTACCCTAGGAATCCTAGAAGGGTCTGAAAAATGTGAAAACCTGCTCTAAAACAAAACGGGAAGAAAAGGAGTGAACCCCTCACAGCCCTCAGGTCTCTCTGCCCTCAGCTCCCTTGTGCATTTAGAGTGTGAGTGTTCTCAGCGTTGTGGCTTCCACCATGCTCCTCAGGCTGTGCAACTGCTCCTATTTAATTGTCTACCAGTGTGACCAACATGCCCCAGAGCTAGTACCACCTAGGGGAAAACTAAGGGACATCTTGCTATGGTCTCTGCCAAGAGGCAGCCCGAACTGAAGTTTCAAAGCTGTGTGATTCCCCCACAGGACACCAGTCACCTCCATAGCAATAGCAACTACCACTGGATGCCCTGCAATTTTCCTAAGCAGGGCTCATAAATTTCAGGCATACTAATATGTACTGATGTGTGTTGTTCTTGAATGTTGGTTCACCAACGAGAAAAATTTCTATCGAATTGATTCTAAAGAAACAAGATCCAGGTGTTCTTCATCTTCGAGTGGGGTTACCTCCCAATAAACCCATCGCAGTTTGAAAATACCGAAGACTGAAAAAGCAGTTAGTTGACCCAGTTAGCTTAGCCATGGTTGTCTCCTAGGACCATGGGGATGAGTGAAAACTGCCCAGCATCCAAAGGATGTCACCCACATGTGGTTATCCCAGATGAAGAGCTCAATTCAGCTTTAAGATGCACATTTATACTGGTACCTAGAACTTTTTTTGCCCTTTCCTGGGTGAATCCCAGATGAGAACAAATTGAGATATCTGCCCTTCGTTTTCTTTGTCATGGCAACTCTCATTTAACCAGTTCCATTTCCCCTTCCCATCCTTTCCCTCATCTCTGTTGGTCTGACCTGAGATACATCAGTTATTAAATGTCTTTGAATGGTGGAGGTGAGTTGGGAGAGGGCTTGTTAAGGGAGAGGGGTTATCCTCGACCCAATCCCACGTGGTGTCCATCTGTTGACGTCTTTCCAGGCGGCACTGCTAAGGTGTCTGTGTACTTACCTTGTCTTGCCCCTGAGACCTGTGTCACATTTTGCTGCAACAGCCCCAACAGGTAGATCCGAAGACTTCTTCAGGTCCACTGGGGATCCTGCTACCAGCACTTTTTAGTCTCCTTCAGTCAGCTTTCCAGGCTGTTCAGGAGACACAGGAAATGTCAGCTGTTTGCAGAACAACAGAAAACCAAATGGGTCCCCTTTGACCTCTTTGTCCCAGCCCCAATAAACCCCCTGTTGTTGCCAGTTTTCCTTCTTATCCCCTGCAGATGCTCTAGGGCGCAACCTCCTCTGAGGCCCCCAGAGAAATGATACACACACCTGTTCACCCTTGAACTCAGAGTTTTCTTTCTATTCTGACCTTGCTCTCCTCTGCAGCCAACCGTGCTTGGTAAGAGAGAAAAGCAAGATACATAGCCCCTCTTCCCAGACCCCAGCTCTTTCCTCTCCAACTCTCTAGGCCATCTTCCTTGACCCCAGTGGCTTTGTAACCTGCTGTAGTTTAGTCACTGAATGTCCTTCAAATGTTCTTGTGTTAAACACTTGATCCCAGGGTTTCCATTAGCAGGGGGAGTCCGGTGAGAGGTCCTTATTAGGGATGTAACCTCAGTATTTATGGTAAAGACCAAGTGTTTGTATTTTGGCTCAGTGTTCCCTGGTTCCTTCTTATCTAGCTGTCCAAATAAAGGCAGGCCACTTTTAGAAAAGAATATGAAAGAAAACATAATGATATTTAACTCAAAAATTATATAACTATTTGTTTCTGCATCTAGAGATTGGTATTTTAATTTCATTTTGTAGGTGAAACACCTAGATTTAGAAGGGTTCAATGTGGTCTTGGGTAATTTATATAATCCCTATGTATCTCAATTTACTCACTTGTAAATTAGTGTATACCCTCTACAGAGGACTATTACAAGATTTAAGACTTGCCACACAAGCAATGACAAGCAGAGTTCCAGGATGACAGCATAGTAAGAAAGAACCCCTCAAACAGGCTGGACAGGAGGCAAATTGGCTTCAGACAGTCTGGCAACTGGTGCAGCACTAACATGTCATGTCACCTCTCTGGGCTCCCATTTGTCACCGCAGAGCGGAACTGTCCGACTGCATGAGTACTGACCACCCTCAAATTCATCATCTAGGAGCCCACCCCACCATCAGTGCCCAGCCCTGGCAGATGGCACGGGTCCAGGAAGAGCTAGAGGAGAGACAGGGAAAAGGAGACAATTGCTGGATCCCAAATGAGACCTGGATCTGATGTGAGAAACTGCAAAGCATGTTGTAGGGCACACACAGCACCCTCGGGATTGTTTTCACATAATTACACGCATGATTAGAACAGCATGTGGCCAACAGCAAAGCCTGGAGTGAAGGGATAGAGGGACTCCAGGACAGGGAATGAGCTTTAGTATGATGGCTTGTCGAGGAAGCAGAGCCCCACGGTTATGATAAGCGAGCATTATTTGTGTTGTCTGTGTTCTGCACACATACCTTCTACCAGCATCCTCTTGCCGTGTGGACGGGGTTAAGTGTAAGCATGAGCTCCCAGTAAGAACTATAAAGAGCAGGAAAAATGAGATTGCCATCACCCTGTGGATCTTCCAAAGGGGAGTAATAGATGGCAGGTGAGTCTGGAAGGGTCCAAGAAAGGTTAGAAGCTGGATAGGTAGGAAAGAGCACAGCCTGAGGCAAGCGCGTACCCCAACTATCACTAAAGGTTGCACTCTGCTCACCCACCTTGGGGCATATTTTCTAAAATGGGATGTGGCCTCTCCTTGGTGCCACAGGGCATCCCACAGCACGAATTGCTTACCTGCATGGCACCATTCCAAATGCCAACTGACTCACTCTGCCCCCACTCCCAGACTATAAGAGCCTGTAGTGCCGTGGTCCTCAACAGGTCCTCCTTCATGTTTATCAACTCTAGTGTTGGATGAAGTTCCTCCAATATTTTAACCTATGGCCAAGAATTGGTGTTTAATAGATATTTACAGATTTAAAAAAAAAAAAAACTCAGAATAGTAGAGCTTGGGAGATAGCTCAGCGGCTAAGGTATTTGCTGAGCAAACACAGAGGACCTGAGCCGGGTCTGCAGCACATATATGAAAAGTCGTATATGTTGGCTTGTAATGCCAGGGGTTGCATGCTGGGAGACAAGCAGATCTCTGAGGCTCACCAGCTGTGGTGGTTTGAATATGAATGCCCCCCATACGCTCATATATTTGAATGTTTGGTCCTTAGAGAGTGGGGCTATTTGACAGGTATTATGAAGTTGGGAGGTATGGCCTTTGTTGCAGGAAGTGTGTCACTGGGGTGGGCTTTGGGTTTCAAATGCTCAATCCAGGTCCAATGTCCTCCCTCCCCCTCTCTCTGTCTCTCTCTCTCTTTCTTCCTGCTGTCTGCAGATCCAGATATAGAACTCTCAGCTACCTCTCCAGCACCATGTCTGCCTGAATGCTGCCATGCTTCCTGCCACAATGACAAAAGGATTAAACCTCTGAACTGTAAGCAAGGCCCCAAATAAAATGCTTTTCTTTTATAAAAGTTGCCTTGGTCATGGTGTCTCTTCACAGTAATAGGGCACTGACTAAGATACCAGCCAGCCAGACCCTGTCTCAAAAGACAAGATGGACAGCTCCTGATAAAAAGGACATCTAAGGTTGACCTCTGACCTCCACGCACACCACGTATAAACACACACACACGTGCACATGTATACATACCTGCACACATATATCCACACATGTGTGCACATACATACCAAAATACATCAGAAAAGGATTGAAAACAGAAAACTCAGGAAGAGAAAAGACAAGCATGAGAACAGGCAGGAAACCCATGTAGGGGACTGGGGCACAGGGCTGACTGTTCAGATGGATGGGATTTAGTAACAGAGACAGAGATTGGAGGGTAGGGATGTCTGAGATATTCACAGGAGATGGAGGAGACATCCCAAAAGGAGGGGTAGCGCGGTTGTGAGCAGACAGGGGAGGGACCTGTACCAACTGAAGATGGTAATGTGAAGACGCTTCTGTTTCAGAAGCTGGGAAGAAAACACTGGAGGCGAGAAAGGACAGCGAGCTAGGAAGCTTCTCTAGGGCTACATGAAGAGTTGGGAGGACAAGGAGTTTCCAGAAGGCAGAAAGTGCAGGAAATTGAGCCCCCTTTTATCACAAGCAGCACCCAGACAGAAGAATTTCCAATAGCTACACCCCAGGCCATTGGGCCACACTGAGGCCTGATAATATTCATAAAGACTGTGCAAATCTGCTTTGGTAATTGTGGTTGTCTGAATAAGAATGGCCACAACAGGCTCATTTATTTGAATGTTTAGTCACCAGGGAGTGGAACTGTTTGAAGAGATTATAAGGATTAGAAGGTGTGGCCTTGGGCTGGAGAAGTGGCTCAGCCGTTAAAGGCAAGGCTCATACCCAAAAATATAAGACGGTGTGGCCTTATTGGAGGAAGTAAGTTACTGGGGATGGGCTTTCATGTTTCAAAAGTTCACAACAGACCCAGTCTCTCTCTCTCTCTCTCTCTCTCTCTCTCTCTCTCTCTCTCTCTCTCTCTCTCTCTGCTAAGTAGTTTTGTTTTTACCATGGTTTTTATTCATAGAGATCCTATCCTCATATTTTATCAGCAATGGGAAAGTGCCTGTTGTAATTCTGCCTCTACTTCTTTGAAATGTTAGTGTTTAAACAGGGTGCAGGCTCGGAGCCCACTACCCGTCTTTCTATTCTCTGTACTTTGGCATCGCCTCATACACTTAGTTTCTTTCTGCTGTAGCTACTTTCCCCATGGTTGGGGTCAGATATCCTCCCAGAAGAACTTAAGGGGGAAGGAGCCTTTAGTTCAAGAATCGGGAATACGGCACAGTTCTTCTGAGGAAGGCATGGCCACAGGAATGTGAGATGGCCGGTTACATCGATCTGAAGACAGGAAGCAGAGGTCAGACTGGAAATGCAGCCACGCTGTTTCTCCTGCAGAGCTCCATTCTCACAGGTGGCAGATCAGGCGTGGACAAACTTACTGAGACAGAGGACACACTTGAGCTAAGCACCCAAACACAACAGGAGGAAGGCTGGGAAGCAGGAGTGGGGGAGGGAGGACAGAGGGGGGGATTTGGCCAACATCGATGAGGAAAAGAAACAGAAAGTCTAAATCAAGTGACCCAAAGAAAAATTAACCTTAAAGTCACGGGAGTCTCAAAGTGAACCAAAGTCTGTGGACTTTTTTAAGAGAAGTGTTTAAACGGCATGAATGACAGAGAGGTCGTGTAAGAGACTTGGCGTACTGTTTCTGAGGGTCAGCAAAGATCAGGAAACTGCAACAGGGATGTCGAGATCAATTACGTTAAACTTTTACAAGAAGCCAAAGTTTTTTTTTAAGGAACTGATAAACAGTGTCATCTTCAATTACAGCTCTACACTAAAAACACTTTACACAGCTCAGAACACAGCACCATTGTAGAAAGCTTACTCAAACCTCAGAGACACAAGCCCCGGCTGCACTGTGCCTCACAGCAGCCTTGGGTCCTTGCTGTCACTGACAGTCTGGTTGGAGAAGATGAGAGACTTATCCAGGTGCATGCAAATAGTAAGCGGAAGAGTCCAGAATCTCTCACCAGGTTCTCCAACAGCTCCTATTCATTGTCCTCCCGAATTAGCATCATCTAATATCCTTTCTTTCTTCCCCATCAGGTGGGATGATGGCAAATGACTTCAAAAACATGTGGGGTTTCTTGTAGACGCCTAGCTGACCTTCCGGCCCTCACCCGGAGAGCTGGTGCAGATGGGCCTCCTCTTCTCCTGGAAGTGTGGGCTTCCTCACCTTTTCCTACCGCCTTGGCAGCTGACACTGTTCTAGGTAATGAGTGTGCACTATGCAGTACCAGGGGCCCTGTCTGTGGCCCATCACTTCTCCATGGAGAAGTGATATTAAAAAAAAAAAAGCCAATATTTGAGTTTTAAATCACTCAATGGGAGGGGGTCACCACATGACCTAAATTCGTCCTGAATGAGTCATTATTAATACATTTTTTTTTCTGAGACAGAGCCAAGCACAAACTCCTGGCAGTACTCCACAGAAAGCGATTTCGTAGGCCAAACACTATCAATCAGTCATTTTGGGCTCCTACCATTTAACCGGTTACTAATCTCTCTAATTGCACTAGCTTATAATCTGCTAGGCTATCAAGAAAGACTATCAAAGACCTCATATCTATTGCATTGTCTTTCTTTATCAGAGAGTTTATGAAGCCAAAAAAGAGATGAACCAGCACATTCTGACTTTTTCAGCAACCATGCAGGCTTCCTTTCCTAAATGGTCAACCTTTTTCTTTAGATATCAGCTCTGTGAGGTAGAGGAGGGCAATGTTTGAGCTGACTCTTTAAAAGGCAAATGCAATTTTCCCAGGCACAAGTTGAAGAGAAAAGACAGTTCAGGCTGACTAACAGGGCCCAGAATCTAGGCAGATGAAAGCACACTGCTTGATGGGGTGGCGGGGGTGGAACCATGGCCCAACAGTTAAGAGCACATACTATTCTTTCATAGGACCCAGCACCCATATACAACCACCTGTAACTCTAGCTCCAAGAGTCCCAACACCCTCTGCTGGACTCTGCCCACTAGCTTTGAGGATGAACCATACCTTGCCTCCTGCTGCCATCCCCAGGGTCGAAAAGTCTTCTGTGTGGTACAAAACTGGAAATTTCCAAACAGTCTATGAAAACACACGACCGCACACAGATAAACCTTTTCTTTTTAAAGAGCACAGCTTTGAATCACCCAAACCTTTGTCTAGTTTAAAACATAATTAGAAGGTGGGGAGAATGACTTCCGGTGCCAAGACTGCAAATGTAAACCAGGAGTGCTGGAAACAGGGAAAGGGTGTAGGATGGAGAGAGTTAAAGCTTAGGTATCCTGTGAAAATTGGTCTATGTTTATCCCTAAATGTACCTTAAGGTTTAAGTATGTAAAGAACTATATTAAGCCTTCCATCATAGTATTTCCTAAAGAAACAATAAACATTCAATGACAAAGTTGATCTAGCAACTCATTCATGAGATTCCTGGCAGACATGTAAAAGAGTTAAGGGTTTTCACTTGAACACATTCTCTCTGTTAAGACTTTTTCTCTCACCCTGGATTTGTTTCCCATGCACTTTGCTGACATCCAGAGATTTCAGGATAGTGATCACTATCCTAAAGCCTCTGCATAGAGATTACTGCCCAGTAGCTGTGAGAACCGTACCTCTTCTCACACTGGTCAAAAGTCTTTTATGTTGTACACAAAGCTGGAAATTTCCAAGTAGCCTAAGAAAACACAAACCATTTCTGATACTTTTCCCTGTTATTTATGATGCCACCCGTGATGCGATGGAGATGTCCTGAGCCTGTTATGCTCTACGTAAGCAAGACAGAGTTAATGGCTTGCTTGAGGAGTGGGATTCTGGTCTTGCCTGAGGGGCCATTTCAATGCTCTCTTCCCCTGACAGGGCTAAGCTGCTCACAGATTCCTTGGACATGATTGCAAAGGGACAGTAACTCTTTAATGCCCAAAGTGAAGAATGAGCCGCGGTGGTAGGAGGCCTCTCCTTTTTCCCTCCTTCGGTTTTTCTGCCTCCACGGAAGGCTGAGATGGAAGTGAGCTAAATGGTTTCAGTGCATTGAAGCAGCACCAAGCTACCTCAACCACCCAGGAATCTGAAGCACAGGTCTCAAGTATTGAGTCATGGTGCATTTGGCCATCATTTTTAGCGCGCCTGCACTTGGGTTCTTGGTGTCCCTTTGAGTCCAGGAGACGGTGGTGGAGGGTGATGGAAACTGAGGCAAGGCCTAAGTAGGCTCTGTGCCCTGCTGCCAAGAAACCTTGAATAAACAGCCTCAGTTGGGGCTTCAGCTGCCTCCTCTGAAGCCTTCAGCGTGCACCACACAGGAGCTAATCATGGTGGCCTACCTAGCTACTGTCAGCTCCATTATAAAAAGCAGGAAGTACAGGTCCTAGAAAGGAGCAAGTTCCTATTTCACAAGATTTCTCAGGATGTTTCACAATTTCAAAGTACTAAGCTGTGGCTTAAAACTAGAACACAGAACTGTGGAAGCTGTAAGAGATTTGAAAGATCACTGATTGTAGAAGGGTCTTTTGATGGATAAGGAAGTGGGGCCCTTAGAGGGGAAGTAGCTGCAGAGACCTGGAGCGGAGACTGAGTTCCTGATTTTCCTCTAAGCTATGCTTGTGCTGCCTCCGCTGTCTGTATTCTAAGTCAATACTAGGTCAAAGGTGGGATGAGCAAATCCCCCATTGCACTAGCTTCCACATCTGCTTCCCTCTAACTCACAAATGTGGATATCTCCATGCTTCTTAAACACTGCTGAGATCATTGCTGTCCTAATACATTTTCCAAACTAAGATCTCATCTTCAATCCTTTTCTTTGGTTATTTTGGAACAAGCTTGATTATTTGAGACAGAATAAGGGCATCGCCTTATGAGAAGGGAACTGACTGTGACAGACAAGAAGGAACAGTAGGTGTGGACATGGTTTCATTTCTCCCAAGGGTTCGTGTTGAAGCTTAGTCTCCAGCATCACAATGTTAAAGAGTAATGGGCCCTCTAGACAATGGGCCCTCTAGACGATGGGACCTCGAAGGTGGTCATTAGGTCATTGGGAACATGCTTTCACAGAAGGTAGCTGTTTCTGGGGGACCCTGGCAAGTTCTTATCAAATGTTATAAAATAATGAGCTTCACCTGCCCCCCACCTCTGGCTTCCTGTTTTGTCATCTAGCTGTGGCTTGTCATTTGTGCTCCCACCATGACATCAGGTCTAGCTTTGTCTTCTCAGACTCCAAAATCATAAGCTAAATTTCCTCCCTCCCTTCCTCCCTCCCTTCCTCCCTTCCTCCCTCCCTTCCTC